>MCFE01000072.1:0-185201 GCA_002104905.1 Basidiobolus meristosporus CBS 931.73
AAGTGCGTTAGGGACTCATGTAAAACTATCATGATGAAAAATAAAAGCACTTTATTACCGCGCGGCTGATGATTGATAACTCCCGCTAGACACAAGTAAATGTAGCAAGTGGGTATCCTTAAAACCTGTTGGGGTATGGTTACCACGCACTATAAAAGTGCATTAGGGACTCATGTAAAACTATCATGATGAAAAATAAAAGCACTTTATTACCGCGTGGCTGATGATTGATGACTCCCGCTAGACACAAGTAAACATAGCAAGTGGGTATCCTTAAAACCTGTTGGGGTATGGTTACCGCGCACTATGAAAGTGCGTTAGGGATTCATACAAAACTAGCATGATGAAAAATAAAAGCATTTCAGTATTGCGCGGCTGATGATTGATGGCTCCCGCTAGACACAAGTAGACGTAGCTAGTGGACATCCTTAAAACCTGTTGGGGTATGGCTACTGCGTACTTTCAAAGTGCGTTAGGAACTCATGTAAAACTATCATGATGAAAAATAAAAGCACTTTTGTACCACGTGGCTAAGTTTTACAATTCCCGCGGGATACATGTGCGCATAGAACATAAGTAGTAGTTGCAATGGTGTCAAATAAAGTTTCTATTATAGCCATAATATATATTGAACTTTTGGATACACTTTATATTTGGTAAAAGCAATTGGGTTACAGAAAATTTGTATTGGCCATGAATTTTTTTATCATATTAGGGCCGCGCAATTTATGGTGCCCAAAGCTTATCAAAATATGGGATTGTGGTCAGATTGGGATGAATCCCATTAATTATTAGATATATATTAAAAATAACAATTTATTAATTAAATAGTCATCAAGACTTATACAGAGTGTATGGACAGTATAGGGAGACAAATATTGGCCCAGACATGCCCACCATATGAGCAGACAATGTGCCAATTGTAGGGTAAAAATATTTAAGGTTAGGGTGATAAGGGTTAGGAGGAGGAATTCTAACCCTAAGGGACCAGAACCAAGAATGAGAGAAAAGTAATCCAACGGGAATTTAAAGAGTATAAGAGCAGTATGGGGGATTGCATCCCCCAAACCCCCTGCTTTTTTATTCTCTAGGGGACTGCGTCCCCCAGACCCCCTGCTCTTCTAACCTTTTTCTAGCCCTTACTATAACACCTACACCCAAACATAACAAATCCCAGTTACAATTTATTTTACCCCACCTCTGAATCTATTTTTAGCTATCACACCTGATCTATTTTCAAATGGTCATTACGTTATGAACCTATCTGCCAAGCCTTCCCAGGTGATTAGTCATCTGAGATCTATCCAACCACTGTGCAGTTGCCAAGATATCAGTTGATTGATGATGTAATTTTCATTCATCTTATGCACCTATGAACACCCAAATTGATTTCAATCAATCCAGTCCCTTGGCCCTTACTAATTCAATTAGATCAGAAAAGTATAAATAAAGTTTACTGAACCTTTTGGTTTAGTGTGTGTCTCAACAAAATTCAGATTCTGTCTCAGCAAAAATAAGAATCCAACAATTCCGTTCTAGTTTCTATCCAAGCCTAGTATATCTAGCACTCCAAAGAACACCAAGCCTAGCCTGCCTAGCAAACAAATATCATTGTCTTTATAGCCAACCCAGCTATATCCAAGACCAATATTACATCAGAATCTTTCTGCTAATATTTCCGCCACTCTCTGATAATTCTAAGATTCTGCACTTAATTGTCCCTTTGGTTCAGTTAAGCCATTCAAGAGTTTTATTACACTTTCTCTTTGATACAACACCAATATTAGATCAGAATCTTTCTGCTAATATTTCTGCCACTCTCTGACAATTCTAAGATTCTGCACTTAATTGTCCCTTTGGTTCAGTTAAACCATTCAAGAGTTTTATCACACTTTCTCTTGGATACAACAAGGTCTATGTTTCTGGATCCACAAGTAAGAATTCTTCACCCAAGTGAGCAATCAGCTGTGTTCTCAGTTCCTAATGGAGTGGTTCAAGGCTCTGTGCTTGGTCCTATACTGTTTGCCATCTTCCTGAATGATTTCCCATGACTCTCAGCTGACTGCCTGGTTACTCTCTTTGCTGATGACATCAGAATATCCTCCTCCAATGTGCAACAAGACTCCCAGACCATCCACCAGTATCTGCAGAAGAATAATCTCCAGCTTTTGATTGCAAAGACAGTACCTTTGGGCTCTCCCATCAACTTGGAGAACTCCACTCTACCTGCTCAGGTTTCTGCTACATATCTTGGCTTTCCTTTCCTTCCTACTGGACTAGACTCTGGAGTACACCTGAAGAGGAGAATTATCCTGGCAAGACAGGCACTCCACAAGCTACTGGCTGTTACTCCTCCTATAACTTCAGCTCCCAGCTGCCTCCTTCTACTCAAGCAGTTTGTCTTCCCTGTCCTGGAGTTTGGCTTACCACTTCTCTCTCTTACTTCTAGAGACTGCACTAAGCTTGACAAGTTTGCAGTATGGTGCATTACCTCCTTGGTGCCTCATCTGCCTGAATGCCCCTACAGACATGCTATTCTTGGTGCTTTTGGGTTTATGCCCTATAAGATCAGACTTCTCTACCTTAGAACCAGATTATATCTCAGACTTCACCACTGCAACAACCCACTGATTAAGGCCTGGAAGAGAACACACCACACTACACCTGGCTCCTGCTGGAGAACTATACTTGGAGATCCTGAAGTCAAGAAGTTTGCTCAATTTATTCTGCAGTCAGAAAAACCCAAGCTGGCCTACCTGAAGTACTTGACAGACCTTTGGCAGCAATATCTGCAGCAGCACACTCCTTTATGATGAATATCAATCCTTATCACATTCCCCTCATTAATGTTGTTCACACGTCATTCTTACCTCTCTTGCTACCCCCCTTCCCACTGAACAGTGTCTTGAGCACTGAAGAGCTATCATCGCTTCTTATTAACTTACCTACAAATTCCCCTCAGCTACACACTCTTGTATCAAAGCTACAACAGTAGTGCTGGCTTCTTTGTTTCAACTGAAATAAGGATTTCACCTGTTGGTGACTGTCTCCCCCCTAACCCTTTTTGTCTCAGATACATCTTCTTGGCAGCTGAACACAACTGGTAGGTGTCTTCTAATGCCTTCCAGGCATTCTTTGCCGTGTTTGCTCTTGAGCATTGAATTAGCAATTTGCCCTTAACATTAAGGCAAATGCAGTTAATGTCACTTTGTTCTTTCTTCTGGTACTTCAAGGCCTCCTCTCCCACATTCTTTAGGTGGGCATTCTTCTCCCATGACAATATCCCAAAGGCCTCTTTCTTGTAGCAGCATCTTCATTTTCACCTTCCACACTTGGTAGTTAGATCCATCCAACTTTTCAGCAGAGGGAAAAATTCCAGTAATAGCAGTAGTAGACATTGCAGAGAGTGACAGCTTGGGGCTCATAACCTTTGTAAAAGTCTTAGAGATATTGGAAGTGATTGGGAGAATAAGTAGATGATGTGGTTTTCACTTAATGAATGTACAAGTAGTATTTATACTTTTACATGGTCTTGGCATTACAAACATGTAGAATAGATTAAGGAAGGTCCCAAGAGCATGTGTGCAAAGTTTGGGGCTGTTTGGACAACTTTGAGAATTTACATGTTCTGGGTACCTGGTATTTTGATGAAAATATTCTAAGTAAATCCGGACAAGGAATTTGGTCAGTATTCACTAGGATTTAAGGGTAATGGTCGAAGTGACTAAGTTAGGTGAATATTTAGGTGGAATTACAAACTTTTATAACATTTTTAGGTATATTTACAAAATTACAACAATAATCACCTTGGGTATGCCCAGAGCTTTATGACTTAGTGATCAAGATTCTGATGTAAATTTTATAATTGAACCTACATATTCACCTAACTTGGTCACTTGACTTATGGTTTGCAAGTCTTATAGACTTCTAGTCAAACTTCCTGTTGGGTCTTGCTTGGAATACTGCACTAGAATATCATGTACCCAGGATATGAAGAATCAGTAAGCTGTCCAAGGATCCCCAAACTTTGTGCATATGCTCTTCAGATCTTTCTGAGCATTTTCTATGGGTTTTTCTGCTAAGATCATGTATGAGTGTAAACAACAACTTCACATTCAATTAATTATTGAGTAAAAACCACATAAACCACTTGCTCCCCCAACTACTTCTAATATTGGCAAAGCTTTGACAACAGTTTCATATGTCATCTTGTCCGTTGACCATGTGATCAGTCCTACTCAAAGCATTTTTACCACTCCTGATCTGGGTGATTGATCTTACTGGCTTCCATAGAGTTTCCTTTCTATGTGCCTACTTGTTTAAAAGCTATCCATGCGGCAGCCAGTTACTGAATTTTGTCTCATTGAGACAAATATTTAGCCTGCAAGTGATTGTCTCTCCCAAATGCCAAGAACCTCATGGTTGAATGTGTTCCTCATGGCATATACATAAGGTATTTTTCTGGATCTGTCCTGGGCAATGCCACTTTCCCTGCTTTATAGACTATCAGCATACAACACTTTAGCTCAGCGCACCCATATGCTCTACCTCCCAAGGGCCACATGTATATATAACGCTTTGACGCCAAGGGTTTCAAATGCAGATCAAAGACAATATCCTCAACAAAATCCTTTCCTGAGTAAACGGTTGGTGACTCACTAAACACTTGCCCAACTTTGCAGCGTCTGTGCGCTATTGTAAGCTTTGATTGACATCATGTATGCAACGTGCTGTACTACACAAGAGCAAATAGATTGATCAAGAATAACATGCAGCTAGCTCCAAATATGCGGTAATTAGTACAGCATGGATGAGAAAGTGGCATCAATATCATTGTCAAAATGCACAGTGAAGTGCATCATCTCTTGTTTATAAGCTCCATTAAAAAGAAATAGGAGCTTCAATACACTTGAACTCGCTCCACTTACTCAACTCATCTTTAGATTGAACTTCCCCGGAAATCCTTCCATACATTCATTTGCGTTGAAATACTTGACATGGCTACTCTTGTACCAGAGAACGCATACAGTATCTTGACTGAGGTTATTAAATTTACCGTACCAGTGAGCCTCGGAGTGGCAACTTTTGCTTTCCTAGCGGGAAAGATGAATACCTCGCCAGGGATCAGGGCTTTTGAAGAGGTAACCTATGGGATCCCTTATGGTATAGCCTTTTCAATCTTACTGACTCTTCTGCTTTAGCTACCGATGGTTCCATTAGCAAACGGAAATACCACTCATGAACAGGCGTATGAGAGTGACCGCATTGGTTGGATTGAAAAGCAGCGTGCTCTGTATGGAGATATGTTCAAGGTTAAGATGTATGGGCAAACGCTGATTGTCGTCAGTGGCACCATGATCCGCGAAGTTTTTATCAATGAAAACATGAGCTTTGCTGATGCCTTGAACGAGGTAAGGGAGGCATTTTAGCGCAAATCGTTCGGCATAGGTACACCAACATGACACTAGATAACAGGTACACGGCCTTTTATACACAGTGTGATTAAGAGCAACAAAGAAGATGTCAACACATTCCTTTCCGGAGTTATTCGTGATCTTATTTCGCCAAACCTGATGTCGTTCACCCCCAGGATTGTAAATCAACTCCAAATCACTCTTGACAAGACTATAGGCCGTAGCAATGGAGAAGGTTTGAACGGAACCACTTGCTTCCGGCGCCTATGCTGACATTCCTTCTGCAGGCAAGCTGATAAAAGACCCACTTGTAAAGTTTCGGGAGATGATAGCAAGCGCAAGTAAGTACTCTACATGCATACCGCAAGGGATAGTGGATCAGTCATCTTTTGCTTGCCTGTATCACTGACTTTTCCGTGCCTATACCCCGATGCTCCTATTGACTGAGGTTCTTCATTTAGTGGCCGTTATCTTTGTGGGTTCCGAGATTGCTGCGGATAAAGTTGTGATGAATACATTTATGAATTGCACCAAAGACTTCAGTGATCTGTTCGGCAAGGGTAAGCGGCCACGCGCTGACTCCTGGGTTTCTTGGCTGGTGCGCAAAAAGCATACATACATCTCCCCAATGAGGAAGCATGTTGATATCCTGATGAATGCCGCTAAGCCGGTGATTTTAGAGCGAAAACGTCTCGAGGCTGAGCAGGGTGAAAACTTCCAACGGCCTGTAGGTTTATATAGCCTCGTTCTTTATAATAACCGAAGCAGCATACAAGATAGAAGAGGCATTTTTTGTCTAACATATCTCTCATATAGGATGATATTCTACAACAATTACTAGACCGTGCCCAGCATTACAAACTGGTTGATCTTGAGGATATTTGTGGTTTTATCCTGCTTTTGGTCTTTGCCTCGGTGAATACGACCACAGATTTTACAACTTACATATGCTACTATCTTGCAGCCTTTCCCCAATATTACGAGACCTTGCACGAAGAGATGAATAGAGTTTTGGATGAAGAGGCAAAGGAAAATGGGAATACATCGCGAGAGTGGACAGCGGCGGCGGTGAAAAAAATGGCGCATCTAGACTCGTTTGTTCGAGAGTCGGTTCGTTACCGATTGAACATGCTGGAGCTGCCACACTATGTACGAAAGGATTCCCAAATGTCAAACGGCGTTATTATCCCTAAGGGCCAAACCGTCATATGCAATCTCCACTCGACTCATTATGGAGATGAACAAGGTGAAAACCCACACGAGTTCAATCCCTGGAGGTTTGTGGGACAAACCAAAACGGCAGCGAGAGTTGGATTGGACTTTCTTCCCTTTGGTCTTGGTAAACGGGCTTGTCCGGGCCGATACTTGTCTATTCAAGAAATCAAGACGGTTATTTGCATGATTGTCACTGCGTACTCCAAAATCGAGTTTGAGGATCCTGTCAAAGGGAACCAATCCCTTCACATTCGATTTGGTTCACCAGTCACGACAGGTCTGATCTTCACCAGCCGCTAGCTACCACAAGTTTAGTTAGCTGAAGTGAATGCGCTATCCCTAAGTTCTTGTCCTCATGGAGGTGTGCAATATTGCGCAATATCGTCTAATAGCATCTGTATTTCGTTCAGCTTCTAGTTGCACTTTTATAAAATAGCTTGAACCCAGCATCGACAGTCAACAGAACAGCCTTAAATCTGTTGCTCCAGTAGACATCATATCAATGGCAGGGAATTTCGGGATTCAAGATATGAATCATTAGCATTATTGCTCCTGCATGACTGTCAGAAGCAACTCCCAACAAACGAAATACTTGAGGTAAATGATATGTATGTATATGCATACATTTTGATAGTCAGATTCCTGAGATTGGTGAATTGCGAATACTTGAAACTCATGATCGAATTCTCTTAAATCCACGCTTGTTCGTCTAACCTGAACACCAAAATGTATGATCATCCAACATGGCAATAATAATAAATTATTTTCAGGTTGTATTGCTGGCTACTTAGTGCTGATGATCAAGCTCTACAGAGTCTGATGGCGTCCGCGAGTAGATTCCATATACTGGGTGCCGGTGCTATAGGCTGCTTACTTGCTCATCATTTACGCCAAGCAAACTATCCAGTCACGCTTTTGCTTCGAAATGCTGAAAGTTTGCAAAAGTTTGGCCTCACCAATTCTGTGCTCATAACCCCTGCTCACTCAAAAGATCCAACTTCACAAGCTATAAGGACTACTGGAATAGATGCCGAGGCTCTCGATTCCAGAAACAATTCTGAGGACATTAAGCACCTAATAGTTACGACCAAAACATATGATACGACGGTAGCCTTCAAGAGCATTAAGGATCGGTTGAATCCAGATTCCACAGTGACCTTGGTACAAAATGGGATGGGTGTATATGAGGAAACGATAAAGGAGTTTTATCCGGAGGCTAGGGGGGTCGAAATTCCTAGCTTTATTTTGGGGACCACTACTCATGGTTGCTTCCGAACCGAACCTTTTCGAGTGATTCATGCAGGCTTTGGCAAGATGCTCTTTGGCGCTGTAGACACAGAAAAGCGGTCCACCCCTCAAGTAAACCAAGCCATGGGAGCATTTGCAAAATTGGAATTGAACGTTCAGGTAGACCAGCCTTACGATGTCCTCAGAATCAAGCTTTTCGAGAAACTGGTGGTGAATGCATGTATTAACCCGCTCACGGCGACCTTGGGCTGCAAAAATGGAGCACTGTTGGATGACGTTCATACAATTCAACTGCTGAAAGATACATGTCACGAAGCCTTTCAAATCATTCAAGCAGAGTTCGGAAACACAGCTGACAGCATATCGTATAGGACTCTAGAGAAGGCGGTATTCGATGTTTGCAACGCCACACTTGACAACAGATCCTCGATGCTTCAGGATGTTTCCGCCAATAGAAGAAGCGAGATCGATTACATCAATGGGTATTTAGTCCATCTTGCGGAGAAACATAATCTTCCTTCGCCAATCAACCGAATGTGGCAGCAACTGATCAAAGCCAGATCAAGGATACATGCTATGGCCTGATTATATTTGAACAATTGGTCACATATCGCATATCACCGCCCATTCATCGCCATTGCTAACAGGGTGTCCTTTTCTGGTACCGTTACGTTACTCAGCCACCTGACCTATCCTTTCACTTATTATAAGCAAGCCCCTGTGTTCCAATCCATAAACCTGCTAATAAATGCATTTGTCAATGGACAAACAAGAGTTACTACTTTCTAGTGGACCCGCACCGAAGAGTCGTTCACCAGTTTCTATCGTATTAAACCAAATAGAACCCGCGTTCCTACCAAACTATTTCACTAGACTTTCACAACCAACTCAGTTACGAAGCTGGCTTCCAACGGTATCACTTTCCCCTTTCAGATTAGCTCCCTCCTCACCGGAGGGCTATGGGGAAGAAGTAAAACTGATCTGAGCCTCGCTAAGGAAGATCCGCAAGAGGTGAAGTTTGTACGGGTAACGAAGAATATTCCGAAAGCTAGTTTGGATAGAGCCACTGATGCGAAACTACGCATGGAAAACTATTATCATGGAATTAAAGACCAGGTTGTAGAGCGAAACCAAAGGTTAGTTTGGTGGGCTGAGCAACAACTTCACGGGTTTTCTAACTTGAAACTACCAGACGAGTAGAGTTAGAACAGAGATTGGAAGCGGAGGAAGGCTCTGAAGAGCGTAGACAGCGGCAGATACAGAACTTGGGGAAGAAAGAAACCAATTTTTTAAGACTTAAGAGAACACGCTTAGGCTTAGATGATTTTACCACGATAAAAGTTATCGGAAAGGGAGCATTTGGAGAGGTATTCTCAGCAAGGTTGAGAAGCAAATAGCACTGG
Organism: Basidiobolus meristosporus CBS 931.73; assembly: GCA_002104905.1. NCBI lineage: Eukaryota > Fungi > Basidiobolomycota > Basidiobolomycetes > Basidiobolales > Basidiobolaceae > Basidiobolus > Basidiobolus meristosporus. The sequence continues at coordinate 9,281 of MCFE01000072.1, forward strand.
TATTGAATGTGTCTATAGGTTCGCCTCGTCCAAAAAGTAGATACTGGAATCATCTATGCGATGAAAACCCTGCGAAAGGTGGACATGTTCAAAAAAGATCAGGTGAGTACACCACGCCCTTCCACTACTATTATAACTAAGTTTGCACCCTAGCTGGCACATGTACGAGCCGAGCGGGACGTACTAGCGGAGTCTGACTCGCCATGGGTGGTGCAACTCTACTACTCCTTCCAGGACGCACAGTATTTATATTTGATCATGGAGTTCCTACCAGGTGGTGACTTGATGACAATGTTGATTAAATATGACATCTTTTCGGATGATGTAACTAGGCTTTACATGGCCGAATGTGTGTTGGCAATAGAGACCATCCATAAGCTAGGCTTCATTCATCGGTAAGCCCCATCACTTCAGCCTGATTCGAACGAGGTAGCTCACAAAATACTACAGTGACATCAAGCCTGACAACCTCCTTCTCGACCGGGATGGCCATATCAAATTGTCCGACTTTGGCCTTTCCACTGGCTTTCACAAGACACACGACTCGGCCTATTATCAACAGATTCTTGAGGGGAAGCCACCAGTCTCCTCTCAAAATGCTAACATCACACTTACCCTTTCCCGCAAAGACAGCATAGCTACATGGAAGAAGAACCGACGGGCGCTGGTAAGGGCAGACTAGTCTTTCCCATCTGATCAAGCCTAAACTTTATGCAATGAAGGCATATTCCACTGTGGGAACCCCAGATTACATTGCACCAGAGATTTTTAAGCAAGCCGGCTACGGCAAGGAATGCGATTGGTGGTCTTTGGGCGCTATCATGTTTGAGTGCCTCATGGGCTATCCACCGTTCTGCAGTGAAACCCCACACGAGACTTACAGAAAGATTATGAATTGGAAGAAACAACTACATTTCCCTAGTGATCTTGATATCTCCCCTGAAGCCGAAGACCTCATCCGAAAGTAAGAAAAACTTCATGAACAAGCGTAGCGCGTCCTTATTAACCTTCCGAATAGACTTCTTTGCGATAGTGAGCACCGGTTAGGTCGCAACGGCGCAGCTGAGATCAAAGCTCACCCATACTTCAATGGCATAGAATGGGATAAGATTCGGGAAAAGCCTGCCCACTTCGTCCCAGTATTAAAGTCCATCACCGATACCTCCTATTTCCCTATTGAAGAGCTTGACCAAATTCCTCATGAGCCAGAAATGAGTAAGTGGTCTTTTTGGAAGGACAGAATTTCTCGATATGGTACTGAAGTTTGAGTATCTCTAGGCACTAAGGATACTGCTCAAGATTACCAACAGAAGGACCTGGCTTTTGTTGGATATACCTTCAAGCGGTTCGACTACCTGACTAGAAAGAATGCTATCTGATACTCCCAATGTGCTATGTACTTGTTAATTTCACCACTGAGTTGCCACTATTTTCTCCAATAAATCTAATCTACTGGCATTGGCCAATTTTCTGTATGATCCTCTCGATCATGATTCTGTGCATTTCTTGGAAGACTAGGATTAGAGTATATATATATATATATATATCATGAAGTGCATGTATCAATTTGCGGTCTTCAGGGCTACCTGACCAAACATATTTGGCTAAATACACCACTTAATATATATAAATCCGGTGGAGAGTACTTAACTGGCCTTTGGACACATACCAGTGAATTACAGATGGTTGAGTTAGTTTTTACAGAACGCATTCGTAAAGCTTCAGAGAAAGCACTGGAGGTCGAGGGTTGCAGCGAGTCTTTGAAGAAGCAGATAGAGGCACTTCTTGAGGAGGATCGCCGCATTGCGAAAGAGAACGAGGCAGAGAGAATTGCCGCGGCTGAGCGTGAAAAGGCGAACACCGATCCCGAGTATGCCAACCAGCCGGTCATCCAAAAAACCTCCACTATCAATTTCTCTCTAGCCCAAGCAATCTCACAGACCCTTCTGAATGCGAGCTCCTTGCAAGGTACTGGGACCACAGCTTTGTGTCCTAGCCAGCTGATTACTGAAAAGCCATTTGTCCCTTAGAGAAGAAAGAGTATTATCTACACGAGTTGGTTAAAAGCAGTCAGGTCTACTCTGAGCCCCCTAAGCCACGCATCAGAGTAAGAGTACAAGTGTCTATACCATGTTGCCAGCAGTATACTCATCCTGGGTTGAAATTTAGAGTCCTGAACTGATTGCCCACCTCGAAAAGATCAAGGTTGAGTTGGCCAATAAGGAATACGCTACTATGGTTAAAGACGTAGAGGAGACCGATACAGCCACCTTCCAACTGGATACCAAGGAATGGAAGGAAATGAAGGGTCAGCTCACAGCAATCCTCAACATCTTCTTCACCATGATTTCAGTCTTTGTGGCTATTTACTGGGTGGGCTATACAGTGACAAACGACATAGGAATGGTAGGCTTTGTATTCTTCCACCTCAAGCCCCTTGGTTTTGCTCCATCGTACTAACTACAAAATTCCTCGTACTCGAACAGAAAGTGCTACTTGGCCTTGCTGGTGCACTCATAGTAGGAATTGCCGAAGCATGGCTGTATATTTCCTACAGCAATCGCTCCAAAAACTCAGCAAAAAAGCAAAAGAAGAATCAATAATCTGATCCGACGCGCTTTGAAATATCTATCTTACAAGTCAGCAACTGACTCTCCGGTGTGGCTACCTCCCAATGTAATAGCATGGCCATCAGCAATCATCTAAACGCAACTGTCATCCTACAGATGATAGGTACATCGTTTTATGCAGCACGTGAATAAAATCAATGTAGAATACATTCTCATGAACAACACCAAGTACATACCATTGTTCGACCAACCCAAGGACCCATAGATACAATGTTCAATGATTCACTGTCAGCTTACCGCCTGGAATATTACATCAACCAAAAAACTAGTGTTATAACTATTGTACAGAAAGCTAAATACATTGAATCATGTGACCGTGATCATAAGCTTCCCCTCGTGTGAAACCTTTGTCCTATTATAGACGAGGGGATCTATGCACCAGTAAGTGATATTTCATGTGTTTAATACAAGAATAATATGATGACAGGAAGATGGTGAAATGTATACATGAGTTCGAGGATTATTCCAGTTACTGACTATACTGCTTGTAGAAGCTCTCCAGGTCCATGACATCCTCCTTGGATCCCAGGAATATAGGGCTGCGATCGTGTAGTGAGTCGGGCACGTATTCCAGCATCCTTTGCTTTCCGGTGGTAGCACGTCCCCCTGCCTGTTCAATAATCATCGCCATAGGGAAGCATTCGTAGAGTACACGAAGCTTGCCTTTGGTGGATTTCTTATCGGCAGGGTAGGCGAAAATCCCACCATAGAGCTAATGTACGGTGAACATCAGCAACCATGGAGCCAACATATCTGGAAGAGTAGGGCTTCTTGCCTTCCTCCTTTGGGAACTTCACCGAATCGAAGTATTTTGTGCAAGCCTCATCCCAGTACATGGCATTTCCTTCGTTGACCGAGTAAATCTTGCCTCGGGGGGAGCATTGAATGTTTGGATGTGTAAGTACAAACTCACCAAGGGCACTGTCGAGCGTGAAGCCATCTACGCCATTGCCTGTAGTGAGAATCATGTTGCATGATGAGCCATACATACAATAGCCGGCAGCAACCATTTCAGTGCCAGGGCGAAGAACATCAGCAACTTCGCCTTCACTGCCCTCAGCTTTCTTGTAGATACCAAAGATAGTACCAATGGTAACACCACAGTCAATGTTGCTGCTTCCATCCAGGGGATCGAAGACTACGCAGTATTTACCACGCATACTCTTTTCTTGAACATAAATGGCGTCGTCATTTTCCTCCGATACCATCACAGAAACCTTGCCGGATGCGTTAAGAGCGTTGATGAAAATTTCATTCGCCAGGATATCAAGCTTCTTGACTTCCTCCCCTTGGACATTGGTGCTACCGGCAAGACCAACCCTAGAACAACCGAATCAGTACTGCTTCAGGTCGGGCTAGAAAAGAGTGTTACTTACAATTCAAGAAGACGGGCCTTGCGGACTTGGGTTGCCACGTATTTGGAACCCAACTGGATGGCGGCCATCAGCAAGGTAAAGTCACCGGTTGCCTCAGGAGCATGCTTAGTCTGTTGACTAATCAAGTAACGAGTAAGGGTGACGATGTTCGTTTTGGTGTGATCAGACATGGTGGAGAAAAGAGAGCGGCGAAGTGAGGAAGCCCGCTGCATCAAAGCCCTTTTAACTATTTCCACCCACCCCTCTCCCTTCGGATTTCCCCGCCAACCAAATCGTGGGGATTGTGAGAGCGTCATGGGGGTTTCAAAGCAGGGCAAAATAAGCGGAAATTGAAACCCGTTGCCAATTCAGTGCAGCATGTTTTACAAGCGCACCTGAATGCGTCACTTTTTCGAATACACATGCGATATATGGCATGGCGATCTGGTTGATTGATCTAACTCCAATTAGACGGGAATCCTGCTTCAGAATGCCCGGTGGCTTCATACTTATGGCTTCGCGCTTTTGAATTACAAATCGATGTGATTGATTCCCGTCAATTCAATATAGCATTAATAGGCCGGATAATTTCACAAACATGTGAATGATGTATGGAAGATCCTTTCGTATATATAATGTATTGTAGGATTGGTATTTATTCAAGTTCGGATATCTGGATGTATTCTTGATTTTGTGGCTAGGGAAAAGTTAACTGGGCGTAGCTGCGAGGCACTAGGGGCGGTGAGATTTCAAGGACAAATGGGGACCCTGCTATAGTCAATGTTTCCTCGAACTCGAGCAAATGCCTGGGTCCAGAAATTGCCACGTGGGTCTAATCCAGCACCCATATGAGTGTAGTCTCTGTTCAGGATGTTCGCACGATGCACTACAAACATCCGGAGTTAGTATGTCGATGCATATGAATGAACGGAAGATGGGTGGAAGGAGGGAGAGGGGAAGGAGCGAACTAATGAATGAAGAGGTGGTTTTGACCCATGTCCATCCTTGGCGTGAGATGAAAGTCGCAATACCACTCATCAGCCATCGCTCGCTCTGTTTACTAGCAGTGCCTACTAACCAGCTGAGTTCATCCACACATTCATCACCTCTTCTTCTGAGCGCTGGCCGCGAGCCACATTCTCCCCGAGTGACTGGTACTGCATCCCTCGTCGGCTTGCCTCTCTGTTCATGGGTGCATGATCGTAGCGGTCGTGGGTGAGCGAGTTGTATCGTGCTTGCATGGTCGAGTGCTCCTGGGCGATGTCATTCAGATCCCTGTAATGGAGATGTCGGCGCGCGTGCACAGTTAGAGATAAGAGTGAGTAGTGCACGGTTATGGGCGTTGATTGTTGATGGAGTAGCGTACGGGCGGGACGGGATAGGATGAAGGAGAAGGAAGGCAGAATGGTTAGTGTGCGAGCCGAAATAGCAACAAGGAGGATCACGGGAGGATTACCTGCTCAAGACTAAGGGTCTTAGGCCATATCTGACTCTTTCCCGATTTACTAAGCAAATAAGTCTAGCTGGAGAGAAAGCTTCGGTGTTTGAAACGAGTGCTCCAAGTCCAAGAAGTGCCAAGCTCACCAGCGATGAAACTTTCATGGTTTCTAAAGAAGTAAATCGGTTGCGAGACAGATGAGATGCCGATGCTTTACTTTGCAATCTCAATTTTATACTCTTGCTCGTGAGGTTGATATCACGACAGTTAGCACGATCGATGCAATGAACATATTGCAGGGGATTTTTCGGAAACTTTAAAATGCGAAATGAACTCCAGGCCACCATTGATTAGCATTATTTGAAATGCGATGTGTCCATTGATTAACATTATATTCTTCTTTCCTATTGTAATCATACACATGACTGCCCAAGATCATGGACACAAAAAGGTATATGCCGCAGACTGATCTCTGCAAGAGACGCTCCTTGATGGTAATTAGTGCAAGAAATATTCCTAGAGTTCATTTGATACATTAATTAACCTACAATGCCCCATTTGCGTATATAAGCCTTGATTCGGACGAGTGTGACTTCACTCACCCGATTCCAACTGTAAAAACATGAAGATCAACAGTTTGGTTAGCTTGGCACTTCTTGGACTTGGAGCACTCGTTTCAAACACCGAAGCTTTCTCTCCAGCTAGACTTATTTGCTTAGTAAATCGGGAAAGAGTCAGATATGGCCTAAGACCCTTAGTCTTGAGCAGGTAATCCTCCCGTGATCCTCCTTGTTGCTTTTTCGGCTCGCACACTAACCATTCTGCCTTCCTTCTCCTTCATCCTATCCCGTCCCGCCCTACGCTACTCCATCAACAATCAACGCCCATAACCGTGCACTACTCACTCTTATCTCTAACTGTGCACGCGCGCCGACATCTCCATTACAGGGATCTGAATGACATCGCCCAGGAGCACTCGACCATGCAAGCACGATACAACTCGCTCACCCACGACCGCTACGATCATGCACCCATGAACAGAGAGGCAAGCCGACGAGGGATGCAGTACCAGTCACTCGGGGAGAATGTGGCTCGCGGCCAGCGCTCAGAAGAAGAGGTGATGAATGTGTGGATGAACTCAGCTGGTTAGTAGGCACTGCTAGTAAACAGAGCGAGTGATGGCTGATGAGTGGTATTGCGACTTTCATCTCACGCCAAGGATGGACATAGGTCAAAACCACCTCTTCATTCATTAGTTCGCTCCTTCCCTTCTCCCTCCTTCCACCCATCTTTCCGTTCATTCATATGCATCGATATACTAACTCCGGATGTTTGTAGTGCATCGTGCGAATATTCTGAACAGAGACTACACTCATATGGGTGCTGGATTAGACCCACGTGGCAATTTCTGGACCCAAGCATTTGCTCGAGTTCGAGGAAACATTGACTATAGCAGGGTCCCCATTTGTCCTTAAGACAAATGTTGCTTTAATTCCAGTTATATCCCAATACGATTGTGTGTGCCAACAGTGTGCTTCTCAGTCTAGCTACAGCATAGAAATCAGATTCCAAATTACACTGCCCTTGATGATTCCAACAATATCCCACCGTGACTAAAATAAATCAAGGACAATTGGCTAATCGAACTATCAACAGAAAATTGACCAAAGGTTTTAGAATTTTTGTAAACATGGTTTTGGATGGAAGATCAGTAATTAATAATAAACACGCTCAGCTATCTCACTGCAATCGGGTACAATAGTTTCTCGCGATGCTTCCACTCCCGAAGGGCTTCAACAAAGCAATCAACTAATAGTTAGACTCCCGCCATTGGCATGCAATATCATCAGCGCGTGATATGTATATTAATTGTAATTGCAGTCTTAGGTTATAACTAAGACGTAAAGATTCTGTGTTCAAATGAGTCTACTTTATATGAAACTGTTCAAGATGATAACTTATGGGAAAGAAAGATTTTCAGTCATCTCAGGGTATACCTAAAAATCACCTAAAAATCACCATAATGATTTACCTTAATAAATTTTCTTCTGTTAGTAACTCCGCACTTGTACGGTAACCATGTTGTCAGTAGCAATCAAACAGAGTTTCGGAAACGTTCGCAGCTTCAGCACCACTGCCTTAAACAACACTCCCCATCTGGTTCAGGTTTGTCGTTGGTAAATTCTTTTAGCTACTGAAACCTCCTTTTCTCATTTCCATTTTTGCTATCAGGTTGAGAGCTCCATTAAAGGAGGAAGTTTTTTGGTCTCCCGAAGATTAGCCGAGCGCCTTCAATACCAGTATACACCGTATTATGATTTCCTCAAGGCCGTTGTGTTCAAAGTAAAGGCAATTCATATTCAACTTGGCGGCATGACCACTACTAACCAGGAATTTCCGCCACTAGGGCTTCAAGCAGGAAATAGTCAACCGTAGAGAGCTACCCAACGATTTTCGGGAATTTCATTCAGTTCGTTAAGGAAGCCCCTATTGCTGTTGCACCAACATCCAAGTTTGATATTGAGATTGAAGGAGAAAATGTCACTGGCGCTGCTCTTTCTCACCGCGAGTTAAATAAGGTTGCCAAGAGCTTGTTGCAGCAACGCCAAATTGAAAAAGCCGTTACCGATCGATTCTATGAGATTGTCAAACAATCCACCGCCGGAGGCGTTGTCTTTCCTGGCGCCAACAATCTTCACAAGATGGTTGATTTCAAATTCTTCTTGGAAGAGGATATTCGCTCCAGAGCTAGAAGAGAATTCAATCGGATCAAATGGCGTGACTCCCGTAAGAACGTGCTGAAGATGGACGATCTTGTTCAACAAATCCGTAAGGCCGAGATGAACCTTGACCTTCGTAATATGAAGAAAAACGCCATCATCGTTAAGGCTGACGATATCGACATGGAGGAGTTAGTTGAAACTTTAGCATTGAAAATTTTGGAAAGTACAGGCGATCAAGATCCATTAGAGCATTAGTTTATTTCTCATTTCCTATGTACATCATATAAGACACAATAAACCATTTATAGAACATTTCAACCGTATAGTAGGAATTCCCATAGATATTTGGATCTTTCAAAGTAAACTTTGCAGGAACAAGGATACAGCACTGAATTTACTCGGTTTTCTTTTAAAATGTTTGAAAATATAGTACACGCTCAGCTATCTCAATGCAATCGGGTACAATAGTTTCTCGCGATGCTTCCACTCCCGAAGGGCTTCAACAAAGCAATCAACTAATAGTTAGACTCCCGCCATTGGCACTGCAATGTCATCAACGCGTGATATGTATATTAATTGTAATTGCAGTCTTAGGTTATAACTAAGACGTAAGGATTCAAGGGTACAAGTTCTGCACATATATACAGGTTGCTCACCATCAATAAGTTATGGGATTGAACCTGTTTGCTCGAAATCAAGAAATATGGAGAATTTTTCCGGAAAAAAAGAAATGTTGTCACTTTAATACATAATAACACGAACAATTTATACAGACCAAGGAATCCCGATAGTAATATTACCTGATTCTTTCCAGTCGCTTAGTCGCAACTTTCATCTTGGATTGTGAGACATCAACATCTTGGCTTAACTCCGACAATAATTGATTATGTGTATCCAGCTCCTGGCCAATCAGCGCCCCTACCCGCAGTTGGCGCTTTAGAATCTCACTAAATTGCTCCAAGCTAGTATTTTGCTTTTGCATCATTTGTTGTTGGAGATTGATTAAGCCGTCACTATCAAGTCCTGAGGTTTCTTCAACGTCTTTAGGCATCACTTTCGCGTTACCGAATACACGCGAGGAAAACGATCCCTTCTTAGGGATAGTCCGCAGAGATGAATATGAATCCCGTCTATTGATGAGCGTTGCCGGTGGTGATTTCGGACTCTCGTGAGCACCCACGGCTACACGTTCGGAGAGTATTGATATTTCATCAGATAACTTATTCAATTTGTCTCCACGACGAGTGCGTTCCCATTCCGAAATAACTGCGTCCTCTTCCCCTACACCAGCCAAATATGCTAGCCCATTCTTTAGAGTATTCAGACGTTGATTTAGCAACGCTATCTCTTTCTTTACCTGGAAAGTGAGGTTGTGTGCGGCCGCAACCTCTTGTTGCGAGTAGTGATTATCTCTACGCAACAGGTTGGTTCGGCTTTGCCTGATCATTTCCTTGATAGTGTGCACTTCGTCTAGCCAACTTTCCGAGGTAAAGTTTTTGGCAAGATCGAGATTCTTAACCTTGGGCACATCTAAAAAACCTCTCCATTCGGCGGTGTCTCTCCAGCGAGAATCGGCGTCGTCAAGTATGCTTTTCAGATACCTTGCCAGGCCTTCTCTTCTCTCCTCAATGGATTCTATCCCCCTGCAGCTGGAGAACAAGGAGTATATTTTGGGTGGAAGCTGATACGGGAGCGGCTGTTTGGGAAAGCTTCGAAGAAAGCTCGCGTTCAGTCGATAGAACTCACTGTATCGGCGATACACTGACCACCCACGAACTCCTCCCTGTACATCGATTTTATAAACGATGTGTACTGAAGGGCTGTCTCTTACTTCCACGGTGGTAATGCGTATCGATTTGATCACTTCAGCCATTTTGAAGACAGAGAAGTTGGGGAATCATTGACAACAGTCTGTGATATATGGCTGGGTGGAGATGAAACTGAAAACATTGCGTGATCGTACATTGACCTATCCCATAATCAACTGCATACCAGTAATCAGACCAGATATTTTCATTTATGCATAGTCACAAATTCATTTATTCTGATGATGATGGATAGGTAACCCAGCCTACTGCCACTAGGTAATATTTCTATTTGGAGACCTCGCTTGCTTACGCTTGTTCGCCCGTTTCATCTCCTCAATAATTAGTGTGGAAAAGTCCTCGGGTCATACAGATATATTGGATTTGGTTTAAGGTTGACTGTACAGACGAGTTCAAATGTATAAGTTGTTCAACCTGAAAGTTACTGAGAGTAGGCTGGGAGTTGGGATAGAAGTTAAACATAGTGTAATGCACATGATATTAGCAGCGGGCACCTAAAAACTCCTTCATTAGATAGCTGGTATCTCCTCCTCGTGCTGCTGGGCATTATGCGTAGAAGTGCGGCTGGCTTGACCAGCAGAGCCCTCCTGTTCTGAATCCAGTAGACCCTTCTCACGTGCGGCTCTCTGCGCCGCTTCTCGCTTATCCTCCAGCTCTCTCTCTTCCGCAAGACGAAGTTCTTCTTCCTCTCGTTCAAGTTCCGCATCCAGTATTTCGTTCAACTTGGCCTATAATCATACAAAGATAAGCATCACTCAAAGGTAATAAAAAATGAAACCATCGTGGTACATGTTCATCTGCCAAGTTTGAAAGGTTTTGAATGTGGCTCTGGTCGAGCAATTCAGCCTGCGGCTCTTCAGCCGAGAATAAATTGTCCTCCTCATCTGAATAAATATCCGTTGGTGTGTCTCTGGTCGAAGTGTGGCGCAGGAAAGGATTGGACCTGACCAGGGAGGAGCGAAACGGACTCCCACTCAAGAAAGAGTTTTCTTGGTTTTGATGGGAATTTAGCAGATTCTCAAACTCCAGATTATCGTCAGGATCCACATTCGAATATTCAGGTACTACGGGCAGTCGGTCCACTTTTTCCCCTCTACAAGAAGCGAACATGCTTAAACAGCCTCCCATGATAGATTGTTCGACTGAAGGTAAACGGATGGATGCTTTTCTTTGGTAAATGCAGTACAGTAAAAACGAAATATAGGGCCTATCTATATCACAAGTGAGCTATTCGATATTTAGGGAAGATGGTATATTCGTACCTTTGGTTGGTATATTTGAAACCATGACATGGCATGGTGCTCAATCATGTGATCTTCATGGAGGTTTGCAGTAAGCCAAAGATAAACAGATTGCATAAATGATCAAACAAGCTAGCATCGACGGTAATGATCCATGATTGGGTCTTTTACAACAAAACAAACAAGCTTTGAGCCATCTGATCATCAAACAACCGAATCCTTGTGAGTGGTATTTGTGTGTGAGCACGCGAAACGAGCACGACAGCCATTCATTTTCATCCTTTACTAAACACCACCCCCCAACACGGAGTAATTTTTCGCGTCTCCAGTATGAGCCCAAAAACCAGAAGTGGAAAGAGTCAAGATGATTCCAATGCCGTAGCGCTTGCTACCGAACTGGTCACCGAGCATCTTGGTTTCCTGCCTCTGGCTTTTGTTGACGACGTGATCAACTCCGTCAACGAACTTATTTATCAAGCAACTAGCTCCTTGGAGCGCTTCGTGGAGTCCGAGTTGGGTGCTAACGAGCACGTTGAGCAGGTACGCACCGCTTGGTTGCTCTTTCTTCGCTCGCTACTAACTAGAGAACCTCCTTGTAGGGCATCAATCAAATCGAAACCTTACTCGAATCGGCAGTTGACAAAAACTTCGATATCTTCGAGTTGTACGTATTGAAGAACATCTTTACCATTCCTCCAGGCGTGAATGTAGAGCTCCCCCATTACAAGGTAGGTTGAGAAGGTGATGCCTATTGGTGGCTGGTGGTGGAAGACTAACGCGCAGCTTTGTTAGAATGTTGATTATACACTCAGTATGGAGGAGGATGAGAAACTCGACGAGGAGCTCGAGCAGCTAAGAAAGCAGCTAGTAGCAGTAAGATATTCCCGCGTGTCTCTGGTCCGAAGGATTCATACTAACCATGCTCTGAAGGAAAAATGCTTCAACCATAAGCTCAAAAAGGCCGTTACCAATACCAGTAAGAAGCTAAGCTATTACGAAGATCGCAAGTCGCAACTTGATTTCATTTACACCTCAGCCAAGAATGCCAATAGTATATAGCGTTCCTTCAGATCTCTTGGATACCATATTAACACCAATTCCTCCTTCTAGTTGCATCTCTGAAGGACGCAGTGTCCCTTGTTGCCGATCAAGTGGGGGAACTTGAGAATCAGCTATTTAAGGTCCGTCGTCAAGCCAACCAAGAAGCATTTAGCAAGCTCGCTACCAACACTGACACACGAACCACTTACCTGAACGGTGTAGTGGCCGCGTACATCGCCAAGCAAAAAAGCAAAGAGCAAGGCGAGGATGATGCCATGGATGTCGACACCGAAGACAAATATACAACAGAGATTGCATCTCTGTCTGACTGGAAGGATTTCACAAATACCATTAGAAAGCAATGAGTTATCCGGATATATGCGAGTCTTTGTCTACGATATTTTGCAATCAATGTATATTTGTATTTCTTGGCTATTGTGTAGTTTCCGTAAATAAAGTTTCCCGGTTTAATGGATGCCCGAACACAACACTGCTAAGAGGCTTTTGTTTTTTTCGTTTATTTCCCGTGCGGAAACGACCGTAATATAGACGCTCGGCAGGATGTCCGCTTAAATTGAAAAGTCAACTTGAACGATGAGGTGGAGTAATATATCTTGTGGATTCCGTTTAGAAAACAAGAGCAGCACCCTTGGTCTTCTTGTCACCACCGAGTTCGAAGTGCTTGCAACGCTTCAAGGAGAGTTGCATCTTGTACTTGCAGGCAGTGCACTCAAGACGAAGGACGACCTTCTTGGTGGTCTTGGCCTTCTTGTGGAAGACGGGCTTGGTTTGACCACCATAACCGGACTGCTTACGATCGTAACGACGCTTACCTATTCATCAAGCATCGACAGTTAGAAGGCGGGTCAGGATAACTCAGTCGTCTGATCAACGCTAAATACCTTGAGCGAAGAGGGAAGCCTTTCCGGTCTTGTATTGAGTGACCTTGTGAGGGGTGTGCTTTTTGCAGCTTTTACCTTTGCAATAGGTATTTCTGGTTTTAGGAATGTTGACCTTAAGTATTAACAAACCATGTTAGCATCGATCTTTGATGGATGGTTGCCGGACACCGATGGATAAAAAATCCCGTAACATATTAAACTGACCATTCTAATAACAAATTCACCAGACGGGAAATGAGAAGGAAGAACCTCGTTTTTCTAGAGGGACATCTTTAAAGGGTCTCCGCCCTTGAAGCCGATAAATTTTCCATCTTGGGCGAACTTGTGATCTGGCTGAATTTCGGGGTTTTTCGAGGTTTTTTGAGGCTTAATCCCTTGATTTTTCCCTTCCTATGCGAACTATAACGCTGAAAAAAAACATCCTACTAATCACACATTAGGTGCGAAGTGAGTGATTTCGATTAGCCCTGCTTCAACTCTGGATATTCTGAACAATGGCTTCACAAGACAAAGATATGGTCGAGCAGAATGATTCTCTGAAGCGTGGTTTGGAAGATACAGGAAGCGATCAACCCGAGAAAAAGCAATCGCTTGATAACATCGAGCAAGCCGTGGCAGAGGCCAGTGTCCCCCAACCAGCTGCTGCTGAAGCCGTAAACGAGCCTCAGGCTGCTGATTCGGTGGAGAAGGAAAAAAGATTGCCCAAGAAAAAGGTGGCCTTACTTATGAGTTATTGTGGGACTGGCTACCAGGGTATGCAAGTGTAAGTGCTCTTATCGCGAGGCTCTCTCATATTCGTGTACTGAACGGATGCGTGTTTATAGTAACCCAGGAGCAGTCACCATTGAGAGTGAACTCTTCAAGGCTTTGGTTGATACCGGTGCAGTGTCTAAAGACAATGCGGTTGACCAGAAAAAGGTACGGGCTTACGAGGATGCCCAAGCACGTGACACGAGTCCAAGAATTCACATTTTCCTGCTGTAGGTTGGGTTCGCGCGTGCCGCCAGAACTGACAAAGGAGTCCATGCTGCTGGTCAAGTGGTGAATCTCAAGATGATCGTAGAGGACCCAGATATCATCGAGAAGATCAACAAAAGCCTTCCCGAACAAATCCACGTGTGGGGTATGAAGCCAAGACCTGTAACTTTTCTAATGTGAGGGGGTTGTAACGAGACTTGGGTATTTACGCTAGGTTATGTCAAGGCGATGGGGTCATTTAACGCCAAAGATCACTGTGACTCCCGGTTTTACGAGTACCTGATGCCCACATATGTGTTCATGCCACCGACTGGTACCCCCAGCACCTTGCCTCCTGATGAACGCCAGATCCCACCATCCACCAGCGAGGAAATGGCGGTTAAAAGACAGTTCAGAATGTCGCCAGAAACCCTCGCCTATGTTCGCAGTGCTTTGAACGAGTATGTTGGAACACACAACTACCATAACTTTACCATTGGAAAGGCGTACAAGGATGCTAGTGCCAAGCGATTCATTAAGGGTTTCGAGGTTGGTTGGACCCATTTCGACATGGAAAACGCGCCACTAACCACCCTTTCCTCCATGTGAAGTGCTCGGAGCCTAAAATTATTGACGAGTGTGAGTGGATCAGCCTTAAGGTTCACGGTCAATCGTTCATGATCCATCAGATCAGAAAGATGGTTGGTAAGTAGTGGATTCATTTGTAGACAAAGGGCTTCAAGATACTCATGCTATTCCTTACATAGGTCTAGTTATCCTAATGGCTCGTACCAACACCCCGTTGAGCCTTATGAAGAAGACCTTTGAGGAAAAAAAAATCAACATTCCCAAAGCCCCAGGCATTGGACTCCTGTTAGAGAAGGTAAGTCCCTTTTCACCACTCTCAGGTGGATTGCCCTTGTTGATGCTGATGTTTTTGCCTAGCCTGTCTTCGGTTCGTACAATAAGAAAGCCCAGGGCATGGGTCGTGATGCGATCGTGTTCGATGCGTATGAGGTAAGCTCTTGGACGCGGAGTCTTGAACCATAATTGGTGACTAAGCCTCCACATCCGTTACAGGAACAAATAGAGCAATTCAAGAACAAATACATTTACGACGCGATGGTCAAGGTTGAAAACGAAGAGAACTAGTATGTATTTGCACCACACTTGCTGGAATCGGAGACCTACAACTGACCCACGTATCTAGCTTTGATCAATGGATCAAGGGAATCGACATGTTTCCAGAGTTTTACACTTACATCAACCCTGAAGGCGAAATCCCTGACAGCGCCCTGATCAGTAATCAAAATCATCGTCTGCCTGCAGTTGGCAAGCAGGACTCCTAGATATTTGGCGATAAATAATCATGTTACACGACGGATTGTATAGAGATTTCAAGTTGGTTAAATCATTAAGTAAATCACAGTCGGATCAGAGTAAAAAAAAGAAAAATCCCACCTGGATGGCTCCATTAAAGAGAGGAAAATTTTGTTCATTCCCTATCCATTAAGCATGTTGTCATTATTCAAAGCCGTTTCAGCCAGCCCCCTCCAGAGCCTTGCCCGCAATTATGCGACCAAGACCATCTTCGTCGGAAACCTCTCGAACTTCACTTCCCCGGAAGTCATCGAGGAGACTTTCAGCCAGTACGGCACAGTGACCAACGTTCGTCGTCCCAACGCACGCTTCGGTTTCGTTGAGATGGAAGAGGCTGAGGCCGAGGAAGCAGTCAAGAACCTCAACGGTTTTGTCCACTCCGAGCGCGAATGGAACGTCAAGATCGCCAGAGACTCTCCCAAAAAGGGCGGATACTCCTGGAGCGAGCAAAAAGAATAAGCCTTATATACTTAGACCAAGCTGGATACGAACAGCATTCACACATACAAATCACCTTTGCTTCATCACTTGAAAATAAACAGCAGATTTTTCCCCTGACAAACTATCTGTGTCTGTATCTATATCTATATCAAACGCGTTACGAAATGCCTAGCATTGGTGTTCGTGACTGGTAAACTGTGTTTACTGCAACAAAATTTTATTATGAACGATATTGGAACAGAAGATAATCAACAATTGGATTTCATCAACAGCTCGCGGTTAGAATTTAATTAGTGGTGTGTAATGATTAGGGTTATGCATCAACCAAGGTAATGAAAATATTCACAGACTTCGCTCCTTGCTACGTCCTAGTTCTTCTTTTCGGCTTCGGCGCGTTGTTGCTTAAGCTCGTCATCAAGACGATCATAATGTCTGAACAGGAACCAGAACAGGGTTCCAACAATCGCACAGGCGATGGCAACCCCGCTATACATCCAAGTCAGGTATGGGTCCTGGGAAATGGGAGCCATGAAGATACCGATCAGAGCAGAGATGGCGTTGGGTAACAGGGACAATGCTGACACCATACCCTTGAGAGAGTCGGGTGCATGGGTGTACGAGTATTCGAGAGAGGTGATACTGGCAAAAATCTCGGAGAGAGCAATGAGGAAATAGGCAGGGATTTGCCACCAGACATTCAACTTGGGCTCGTTGGCGTCTTGACGGCGGTAGATCTCGTTCTGAACCAAAGCAGAGGCCACCATGGCAAGAGCACCGAGCCAGAATCCAAGGGTGATACGGGTCATGGGGCGTGGACTTCTGTTGATCTTGCGGAGAGCAGGGTAGACCAACATGTCCATGATGGGGATGAAGATGACAATACAGATCGGATCAATGTTGGTGATGATATCGTTGGGAAGACCAGGAGGAAGCTTCATGACAACAGCTTGAGAGATCAAGTTGCTGGTGATCTGGTTGTACGAAATCCAGTATACGGTCATGGGGATGAAGATCTTGCAGGCCATCAGAGTTTGCTTGATGTCGTCAACAAAACGATCATCCCATCTGCGCAGAGACCTCTCCTCCTCGGTCTCCGGGGGAATGTTAGGACAGGTAGATTTAGCAGCATCAAGAGTGGAGCTCAGCTTCTGAGTGGCTTTTCGGGCTCTCTTGCGAGCGTACATGTAGCAATGGTAGAACTTGACAATGGCGGAGTCACCAGAGGGTGGGACTTTGTTATAGAACTTGTTGCCGGACACGAAGATAATAATGGCAACGGCAAACATCACGGTTGGGATAAGGAAGGCAAGCCAGAATCCAACATGAAGGGCGATAAGAGGGGTGATGATACCACCGATCAAGGAGCCAACGTTAATAGCCCAGTAGAACCAGTTATACAAATGTTGAGCGTTCAACTCAGGATCAATCACTACGCGTTCTCCGTTGACGACCCGGACTTCAAGTTCGGTTTGATTGTACTGATCAGCAGCCATGGGGGATACCAAAGGCTTGATACCTCCAGTACCCATACCGATGACAAATAGGGATACAATGTAGCCCGGATAACCAGCCTGGTAAAGGATCGAGGGAGCAGCAGTAATGGTCAAGATGAGCCAGCCAACCATGTAAACGATTGAGAAAATCAAGATGGATTTGTATTTGCCAAGATACTGGTCGGAAATCACCGCACCAATCAAGGGAGTCAGGTAGCAGAAGAAGGTAAAGAACTGCTTCCAGGCGGTAGAGGTAGCCTGTCCCATGTCAAGGGCACCAGCTTGCTCAGGGTCGCCAGGAGGCAGCTGGATATAGTTGGTGAAAGGGGCAGAGCCACCGTAGTAGGCGAAACGCTCGCAGAACTCGTTTACAATGATGAACCAAGCAGCGAATGGGATTTTGCCAGCAACCCTGCGTAGTCCCTCAATGTCTCCGATGGGGCTGCTTTGAGTGACGCCTTCCTCGTAGCCAACCTCTCCGTTATTGTACTTCAAGTCCTTCTCAGACATGATGATCGGAATTATGTGTGTATGAAGATAAGATACTCTTTTCACTCCTCTCGCTGGGCTTTTAAGCATTCCCTTCATCCTGTTGCACAATGTCTGATTGGGGTAGAGCTTAACTTTAGCATGATAGCCTTCAGACCATACGTCTATTTCCGTTTAGTGTTCACATTGGAATTGGGATTTTTCCTCGCTCGTGAAACAAATCCACCAGTGGCCGTAGATAATGATCTCGGTTGAAAATATCTTTCGTGTGACCCAAGAGTTCCACGAGCCCCTCACAATAAGGAAATCGAGTCACCCACCATCGGGGCGCTTCCTACAACTCACTGCCATACTTGGCCTGGCCATTCCTGTCTTGGGAATCAGTACAGCCTGTCATGTGGTATTGTTCAGTAAATCAGAGGGATGACTAATTTGGCATTTCGTAGAGGTGTGCTCTACCTCCCATTTCTGATACTCTCAGTGAGTGGGTGAAGGGCAACCATCGTCACAACGTTTCAGGTGCAGGGATTTTTCAGGCTTTTCCTGGTAGCAACCACTTCGGCTGCCTTGATCATCCCACATACCCTGCTCATTGGATGACTTGCCAAGCGATATGTTCATGTCTGTTTGTGCCCTTTGCTCCCAACCGTGGCACCTCAAGCGTTGGGAGATACGCAAGAAGCCCAATTATTTGATATGTTTACTATTCAGATATGAGTGATTAGATGTGTCTTTGTGATGGTAAATCCCCATGGTAGCAAACAAGTTATGCTCTAGATAGCCTTGTACCACTTCGTGGCATTGGAAAGCATCAGATCCAACGGAGACATCAGCGTTGATTGGAGTATGTATGTATACACATTTAGTAATTTCCTGTTGGTGGGTGTAGAGATATATTTTCCATCACCACATCGAACCCCCAGTTACACTGCCAACATGTCCAGGAATACACCGTAGGCCATTCGAAAGCAATGTCATCTGTGGGAACATGATTCAGAGTATCGGATTCATAAGGCTAAAAATCAAAGTGCAGCAATTCCCAAAAACCGTTCGATCAGGATGGTGTGTGGGTGGATTTCCCACATAGCAATTCGTATGTTGAGAAGGGATGGGGTGTTTGAGCCCAAGTCGTACATATTTACCCAGGCCCTACATTTTTTGTGTGTTGGATTCCTTTTTGTGGACCCATTTGAGACACAGAGATATTGGGATGAGCACGTATTGGGTGAATGGGAAATGCCGCGTTTGCTAAATGAATTACCCTTGAATCCCGCAACTATACTGTGATTGCCAAAAGGTTTGAAGCTAGTTTCAGCAAATAAACCAACAGCCACAAGGTTGCCTTGGTTCTCTCTGCGACGGAGATACAGTATTTCCGATGATCGCAGTCAATTCTGGCCACACATCCGAAGTGATTGGCCAGTCTCAATGAGTCATTAGCTATCAGGTTTGGAGTAGAAGTACAAGATTCCATCACAACTACCAAGAAATCATCATCGGACGATAATCAATGCTATTCAACCCTGGGTTTTCCATATTCGATGCCCTACTACTAGCCAAAAAGGTGGCCATTAAGCTTTCGGTAGAAGGCTTCCATAATAAGCTTGCATATAAGCTTTTGCATCCACAATACCGACAAACTGAATTGACTGGGTTGTGGTGGTGCGTCATGCGTAGCAGATGACCGAGTAGATGAACATTATGTACATATGTGGCCACCCTATGGTAGATTCGAATTTCCTTGGCAACCTTAATTAATCCTGATAAGATGGGTTTCTTCGAAAATAGTCGGATTCTTATGACTAAATACTGCGAAAATTGGTCAGATTGTCATTGAGGTTGAGAAAAGCCACAAACCTACGCGGATGTTGTTTTGTGCTCTTGCATTTATAGCTTGTGATACCTCCAAAATATTTTGTCAAATTGTTAGAAAACTTATCAAGAAATGAGCCATACACAAATACAAACTGTTTTCAAGGGAACTCTGATTCATACGCCTGCCAAAGATAAACTAGAGGTCCTGGAGAACCACCTCTGTGGTGAGTTTATTTCGTACTGTTGGTTATGTAGAGAGCAGCCAACTGAGTAAGCTATTTTCTTTCTAGGCGTTAATCAAGAGGGAAGAATCGAGTTTATTGAGCCGTTCAACTCTGAAAAGGGCAAGGCTTTGCTCGATGCTGCCAAGTCTGGTGAAGCAGTGCTCGTCGAGATGGACGAGACCCAGTTCCTTATCCCTGGTTTTGTTGATACTCACCATCATGCACCACAATATCCATACACCGGAACCGCTTGCGAGACCCCTCTTTTCGACTGGCTGAACAAATACGCGTTTAACTATGAATCGAAATTCAAGGAGTTGGCCTTTGCTCGCGCGGTTTACAGCCGCCAGATTCGCCGAGCCCTGAAGAATGGCACCACCACCGGACTCTACTTCTTAACTATTGACCTCAAATCCAGCGAACTCTTTGTCGAGTTATTGGAGGAATACGGGATGAGAGGATTTGTGGGGATCCCTAGTTTAGACCAACACGGCTCCGCTATATACGCCTGCGATACCGAGGATGCCATCCGCGATGTTGAGGCATTCGTGAAGTCCACACTGGACAAGAAAAACCCCTTGGTGACACCCGTCGTGACACCCCGGTTTATTCCCACCTGTAGTAACAAATTGCTGCAGGCGCTTGGGGATATCGCGGAGCGTTACGATCTACCAATCCAATCCCATATTTCCGAGTCGATTGCCGAGGTGGACTTTGTTCACCAACTACATGAGGGGAAAAACGATGCCGAGGTATTCAATCAATACAAGCTGCTGAACAACAGAACGGTTCTCGCACACGGCACTCGATTGGAAGACCCCGATCTGGATATCCTCAGAGATCGTGGAGCCGCCATCTCCCATTGCCCGCTTTCGAACAGTTACTTTGGTAACGGAGCCTTGTCTGTGAAGAGGTTATGGCGTCACGGAGTCAAATGCGGCTTAGGGACGGATATTGCCGGTGGCTACTCAATTTCTATGCTCTCTGCCATCCGACAGGCGGTAATTACCTCCCGATTCCTAGAAGTGGCCCGACTTGAAGAAGACAAGACCGCAGATACCGCCGATAAGAACTCCCACCAACTCAACTACAAGGAGGCATTCTGGCTGGCCACCATGGGTGGCGCCGAGGCTCTCGGGATTCACCGAGATGTTGGCTCATTCGAGGTTGGCAAATCATTAGACGCCCTGTTGATTGATTTATCGAATTTCGAAGATAACCAGAGCTTGGAGAACCCGGTGGAGTTGTTCGTATACGATACCATTGAGGATGCATTCCAGAAATTCATCCATATCGGTGACGACCGTAACATCAAAGAGACATGGGTTCAAGGAAGAAAGGTGCGGATCTAGCACTATTGTAGCTGTCCATCCCTTCAATAAATTGGATTCTTTTTGGTTTATTCTAGATTAATCGTTTTATATTACCTGATGCTGATATATAGTATGTAATAATACGGGAGCAATGAAAGATAAAAAAGGAATCAAACACTTGGGATATTCTATACAATCATTACTCTACAATTCGCTCTCCTTATACTTGATAAATGCATTCAGGTTAAGATAAGCCTCATCTGCTCTTTGTCTAAGTAACTTTTGCTTGCGACGATCGACAACCTTGACCTGTGGAAACGTGTTAGTGGCTCATCCCCCATGGACACGTGTTGCGTGATAGTTACCATTTTACGGAATTCCCCGGTAGATTGCTTCAAGACGTTCAGGAAGTTTCCTTCCACAAAGACTGGTCGATCGTAGTCATATGCGATATCTCCATAGATATCATAGATAGCGTTCAACACCTCCACTAGTACCTCAACCGAGGTTTTGGGAATCTCTTGGATTAGGCTGATCATGAAGGTACCAATCACCTTGTTGGCCTCAACGTATCCAGGCTTTCTTTGGGCGAGAACACCAAGGAGACCGATGGTTTTGACACGCATGGAGTCTACAGCCGTGGTGTGATAGGATTGAATCAACGCGGCGATTTGTGCTTCGCTAACCGGCTATTAAATGCAAGGTTGAGTAAAGAAGATCCGTAAACATGAGATGGGCCATCGATGAAACTTACAACAGCAGCTTCAGCACCACGAGCAAGAGTCCACAAACAACCGACGACTGCTTCCATAACTGAGGCACGGCTCTCTTGACCCTGTCCGACAGCCAAACCGGAGCCAGCAGTGGTATTGGCAACCTCGAACAACCAATTCCAGCAACGATCAACATCCTGTTGGTGTTGCTTGAACCAGCCGCGGCCTGTGCTCTCCGACATGGTGATCAGGAAATTGTTGAGGCATGAAAGCGCACGAAGGTGAAGAACTGATAGCGCATTGGTGGTGGAGGGAGAGATGGGCTGCTCGCCAGATACTTGAGGAGGGAAAGAAATTGGGGTGGGTGTGCCCAAGGGAATCAAGTAAGGAAGGGCAGCTGAGAATAGGCTGTTGTCAGACTCCTGGAAGGCTTGGGCTTCGTTGTTATGCTCATCCATAACGATATCAGCAGGAATGTCAACCACGGAGGAATCAGACATGGCATCGTCGTCATCCTCGTTGTCCCCATTGGCATCTTCCCACTGTTCTTCTTCAGGGATATCTTCGGCACTCAAATTGGCGAGCAGCTCCAGACAGAATTGCAGTGAAACGATACGCTGATCAATTGCGGCAAGTCGCTCTTCTTCGGTGGATTGATCTTTACTCAATTGGTTGAAGTCTTGAGCTTGCTCTCTAGTCTTGATAACACCGGCAAGGTCAACAGCCTCCTTGGCTGCGGATTGGGTGTCGTATTGAAGGCAGTTGATAAGTAGAGGACCGATTGCCTTGATGATATCGGTCGAGTCGTCGGTAGGATCAGCAATCATCGGACGAAGATTGATCAAGATACCTGGTAATCCGCAAAATTGAGTGTCACAGAAGATGAATACACACGATGGGTAGTTGACTAACCAGCAGCCAAGACAGACAATTGAATACGATCTTCGGTTGGTGGGGTGGTCACCATCTTGCCAAGAAGGCTAATATATTCATGATGGTGGCTGAAGAACTTGAATGCCTCCTTGTTGTCGTCGGTAAGCGCGTTGAGTGCTTGAGCTGATTCGGAAGCAAAATGAGTTGTTGGTCAGAGGGATAGAAAAGAAATTGCCCAAATACCGGCGGAGAGAACGGGCTTGAGTGGGAGCTTATCGGACGCAGAGATGAAAGACATCAAAAAAGGAAGGAAATTGGCTTTGTTGATAGAGTTGAAGATCTTTTCGGATGTTTCGCTGTGAATCAGGTTAGTAATTTATCACGAGCATATCCATCGAGCATGCGCAATCACCTCAAGCTCCAAATGATACAGATGATGTTATCGGAGAAGTCCCAAATGGATTTGCGTTTCTCCTTTTCTTCCTCGGTGCTTGCGGGAACATTGCCCAAAATATCATTGATGATTTGGGAAACCTATGCGTAACGGTGCTCGTTAGTGCTATGCGCCACATCTTGGAGATAATCAGCGCGCGTTACTTTGGGAACCAAGCCTTGAATAGGAGACAAGATGTTTTTGTTGAACATCTCTCCACAAACTTCGTCTCCACCGATGCTGGCCAAGTTCCTATTCACGAACTTTAGTAACGGTGCCCACGCGAGATTTGGTTTGCTCCAAAAACGAACCTAAGTGCACCAGCAGCTTCGACCAATACGTCGATATTATCATCGGTGAGTCTATCGATGAGCAAGCCAACCAGATTCTTCGACATCAGAAGGCGACGTGTCTTGGGGTCGGAAAGCAGCAAGTTGGAAACACCGGCAGCAGCCCAAGCGCGATCAGAAGCCTCGGGGGCCGAGAGCTATTTTTAAAGAGGGTTTAGTGAAGCGTAGGTAGGTTGCAAAGCATCGGGTAAGGGTTTACTTTCTGAATCACGGGCAATACATCTTCAGGTCTAACCCCACCTTGCAGCTGGGATTCCTCCTTATTCACATCGGCGACCGAGGGGATTCCGGTGGGATTGGGACGTTGGCGGGAGGCTTTCTTTCTATGTACTTTACCCATGACGAAAGTATTGGCTCGATAGCTGGATTGTTGCTCGCCAGGACTCTCCGAGATACTAGCATCTCCCTCGATATTCTTTTTTTTTTCAGATTTCTTTTTTGTTTCGTGTAAGGATTTTTTTGGTCTACTTTAACCACGAATTAGCCAAGATTCCCCTGTTGGTTGTTTATCCACCTCGACCATCTCACATGGCTTCAACAGTAATAGTGTATGACTAATTCAATCCATTTAGTCCTGATGATTACGGGTTTCTAGCATATGATCTTATAAATCTTCTTCATGGAATCTAGAATGGGCTAGTCTGATGAGAATATCCGTCTCTGTCGCAGTACCATTTCTGAAACAATGGTCAGGTGATTCATGTCGGTTATCGATCATATATGCTGGTTTCTGATGTGTGGCCGAGCTTGTTCTCGGTTCTGCTACCCTCTTGTCTCCCCAATGTCTTCTCCACCAAAGCCTTGGGAAAAAGCCGCGCCCTCTTCGGTGAATCCTCAGACGGCAACTGCTGCCTTAACGAAGACCTCTGCGGGACACGTCCCACCACCAATTCCTGCGAGACCCTCCAGTGCGAATTTCGCAACAACGGGTATAGTGTTTGCTGCTTCTTCTACTTGCAATACTCAGATCTATAACATGAACGGTTTATGCTATTAGGCTCGTATAGTGGTATGAACGGATACCAACCTGGATTCAGCACTGGTTATGGAAGTAATTTTGGAGGAGGCTATTCGGGCTACGGCTCGCGCTACGGTGGTACCTATGGCGGCTACGGAGGTCTCGGAAATTATAATGGATATGGTGCCCGTTACGGTGGTGGGTATGGGGGTGCGGGGATGGGTCCAAACGGGCCTGAAGGTGGACTCAACCTTTTCAATACGGTCGAAACTACAGTCCAGCCAACCTTTCAAGCCATCAGTAACATAGTGAATACTTTCGGGGGATTTGCGCACATGCTGGAATCCACATTTATGGCTACCCACTCTTCTTTCATGGCCATGGTTGGAGTAATCGATCAATTCAATCTGCTCAGAACCCATCTAGGACACATCCTCGGGGTGTTCTCATTGATGCGCACCATCAAGAATTTCTTCCTCCGGATCACCGGGAAGCAAGCTCCGGTGAATCTTGGTGAACTCAACCTGGCTGACTTTAATGGTTTCCAGCAGAAGAAATCCTCGAAGCGTCCGGTTATCATCTTCTTGCTGGTTGTAATCGGGATTCCGTTCCTTATGCAACGATTGATTGTCTGGTTAGCTAAACGACAGCAAGCAAAGGGCATCCTCCCTGCTGATCAAACAAATGGGAAGCTACAATCTCTTCCCAAAGATGTCGAATTCGCTAGAGCAGTGTACGATTTTAACGGGGACAACAACGTCGAACTTAGCCTAAAGCGTGGTGATATCATTGCTATCCTCAGTAGGGTTGATTTCCAGGGGCAGCCGAGCGATTGGTGGAGAGGTAGACTTCGCAACGGTCAAGTTGGAATTTTCCCATCCAACTATGTCGAAATCTTGGAGAAGAAATCCAATGCTGATGGACCGCCCGCACCTCCTACTGCCCTTGTGGGCTAACCATGCACAACGCGTTTGTTGCTGTGATGGGAGCTGGCCCAAATCATTAGAATAATAGCCTCGCCTGACTCCGATCATAGTATCAAGTCATGTATTAAATTCTACGACTTATCTCTTAATCGCAGGGGTACAACATACATACAAGCCTCCCTGCACACATACATTGTTAAATAGCACTGAACATTATCCACAAGATAGCCGCCCCCCTCCCCTTTACACCTATAATCGTCCAATCCTTCACCGTTGTAATAATCACAATAAAAAACACTCCCGCTACATTAATCAAGTTTATATGGATGGGTGTTGGGATAAAAATATCTCGGCGCCCCTCGACACAACTTTTCGGGAGTAAACGATTATAGAGATATGTGAAGAATATACAGTTGTAATTGGGCTTACGAAGCAGAGGCTAGACATGGAAAAGATTAGAAGGGATCAGAGATTAGCTGGACAGCTTCAGGCACTTACTATAGAAGTAGATATTCTCCCAGAGGGGCATGTAATCTTGCAAAACACCTAATGAAAATGACGAGGTTAATCACCAAAAGAAGCCCGAGTATCTCCCACCTGTACGTACCCGAGAAAAGTGAGATGATTGGCTTCTTGCTGGCTGATTTGCAGAATTCCTGGATTTGCGGTCTATTGTAAGGCAATGTTAACCCTAGGCCTGCTTGGTTCCACTTGGCGAACATTCACTTACTTGGTTAACTTCTCGTAGAATGGCCCACGGAGAAGGTAGAAGATCAAAAGCCACTGGCGGCGCTTGTGCTCTTCCTGTTCTAGACTGGTGGCAGCCCTCTTTCCGCCATTTGCCTCGAGGTGGTGTTCGGTTGATTTATGGCTGGTATATTCAACTAACAGAGAGATGATCCATGGCTTCCAGGACTGGTGTCCATACTTCTTGACCAAGAACGCTAGAATGAACCAAAGATGAGTCGAAGTAATACATCAAGCCTACTTGCATCCAAGGGTTTACCGTAAAGCACCGGTCTGATGATGAAAAGTATCTCTCCAATACTTCCCCACCCAGACAAGGTCCGAATAAGATCCAATGGCTTTCTTGCGCTTTCCACATCCAATACCTTCGAGAGGACATAGTCGGTGACCCGGAGGTTTCCCCGTTTATCTTGGACGATGGTGTTGATGGCTGGGTGATTCTGACCGGTCCTCGAGCCGGTCCAGGTGGCAGTTTTGATGGCCGGTCTATCATTCTGTATGGTGGAAGGGTCTACTTCTCTTTCTGGGTGGGGTGGGGATATAAGTGTACGGTTTCCCGACATATGCACCAAAGAGAAACGAAGCGCCGCTCTAAACAAACCAAGGTTAAAACCCATTTTCAACACCAACACTGGGATTGAGAATGGAGGCTGAGGAGTAACTGGGGCCACCAAAAGGCAAACTTACTTCAGCCCTTCGATAAACAATATCACGTTCCACTTCTTGTCTTTCCCCCATTTCTTCTGTATCCCCATTTCGATCAGCACTTCGGTGTATTGCAGAACCGTCAGCACTATGGAGGCCCGACGGTAATTGTCGGAGGAGCGATACAGGTAGCGCACATATCTGTTGAAGTTGCTGGGGCTGGGTGGCTTTTCCCCAGTTTCCTGGTAATGATTTGAAGCAGCCTTCACCAAGATTTTGTCGTGGTACAAACCCAGAAGGTTGATGAAGGCGAATACTAAATGCCAGAGGGGGTGAATAAGCGCACAGAAAACCGAGAGCAGGATATTTTGGGAACTTACAA
This sequence comes from Basidiobolus meristosporus CBS 931.73, assembly GCA_002104905.1. Lineage (NCBI taxonomy): Eukaryota > Fungi > Basidiobolomycota > Basidiobolomycetes > Basidiobolales > Basidiobolaceae > Basidiobolus > Basidiobolus meristosporus. Next base: position 36,576 of record MCFE01000072.1, read on the forward strand.
GCCTCAGACGCAAACTCGGAGTCGTTGAATCTACCTAGAAAACAATACGAAACCTCCGGGTTAATTTAAGGTCTTTTAAATGGTGAACACATCAGATACCAGGCAATACATATGTCAGCGAGCGTAGAAAACTCTCAATCCCGCTGACCTGGGAAGCGTTCTTCAGGATGAACTCTTCGTACTTTTCCATGAGAAGCAAACAGAGGTATTTTAGGGGGGGGGAGTGGAGGAGAACACTTGTTAGGCTAGTTACAAGGTGCAAGGGCGATATGATGGGTGTTGCACTTGGATCTAACATCAATCATCTGGAATACAATCACGAATCTTACGGTCCAGAATCACATGATAATCTGATGGTACCTCTCCGATTCCTGAACCGCACAAATCCGCTTATTCATGATGATTCCCAATGTGGCCCGGGATGTTTCTTATTTGTCATGGATATTTGCAGTCACCACATTCGCAGAAGCTGGTAAATATGTTCAGCGACTGATTATCCGTATCCCACATCACGCACTCATCAGAGATTGGACGTTTATGCACTTAAACTAAGTACAGGGGTCTTTTGTACTCTGACTCTGGCATTGAAGGTGAGATAGATTCCCCAGACCTCTACCAAAAATCAGCGGGCGCAGCCGGTTCAAGTATTGATTTATTGGGCATTCACTTTGCATGTACGTTGTATGCTGTATGCTTGCAACTGGGTACCATGAGCAGTTCCACTTTTGGGAGAAATCTGCGAGATTAAATAGTGCAGTGTATGGAATAGGGTCATAAAAGGCTTTCGAAGTTGTCCAAAAGCCTTAATCTTATCGATACCACAACTGTTTTGAGGGGTTTACAAAATTCCATGCAGTTTTCAAGTCTGGTATTGGAAAATCCAAATGATTGTTTAGACCTGATATTTGATCTGTTGGAGTTACTTGCATGTTTACGGAATGAATATCATGGAAAATAAAAATACACTGCTAAATCCACCCAAAATTCAAGTCATTTTGCAAGGTCATGAACCTGTAATAAAAAGCATCAGATATGAAGTTATTAATTGTACCCATTGTAGTATTGTAAATTTTGTATTTACACCTAACTACTAGTGTTAACTTGGTCACTTTAGTCCTTTTATATCAGCTCTGTCACTTCCAACCCAGGTTCCATGTTGGGATCTACTTAAAATGATTTCACCATAATATCAGATACCCAGAACATGAAAATTGGTGAAATTGTCCAAAAAACCCTAAGCTTTGCGCATATGCTCTTGAGTCCTTTCTAAACACATTCTATATATTTTAAATGTTGTGAGAGTCTGGGAGATACTGGAAGTGATTGGAAGAGTAAGTAGCTTATGTGGTTTTCACTTAATGATTTATTGAATGTAAAAGTAGTATTTATACTAGGCAAAACAAACATGTAGAATATGCTTAGAAAGGTCCCAAGAGCATGTATGCAAAGATTAGGGCTACTTGGACAACTTATCAAAATTTCATGCTCTGGGTACCTGAATTCTGTTGTAAACTTTGTAAATACACCTAAATATTCACTTGACCTAGGTATATCATATTATATTATAAATCTTCAAATCTTAGAGAATTCTGACCAAATTGCTTGTTGGATTGACTTGAAATATTTCACCTAAATAACAGGTACCCAGGACACGAAATTTTAATAATATCCTGTAAAAGAATGAATACTACTCTTACATTCAATAAATCATTGAGTGAAAACCATATAATCTACTTATTCTCCCAATCACTTCCAATATCTCCGGAGCTCTTACAACAATATCATGATGAGAAATTCCTAGTAAATGCTAAAGGTTGTATACTAGGATCAAGGTGGTTTGATTTATTGTAAAAACTTGTAATTCCACCTAATAATTCACCGAAGTTAGTCACTTAGAATACTTTCACCAAAACATCAGGTACTCAGAACATGAAAATCTTACAAGTATATCCCAACAAGGAATTTGGTCAGTACTCACTAAGGTTTGTAAATAATGATCTAAATTGCCCAATTTGTCCCAAACTCTTCACACAAGTTTTTGAGACCTTCCTGAACATATTCTATGTGTTTGTTTTGCCAAGACCATGTAAGGGTATAAATACCACTTTTACATTCAATAAATCATTAGGTGAAAGCCACATAGTCTATTTGTTCTCCCAATCACTACCAATATCCCCAATACTCTTACAACATGGCCAATACTAATAGTGGGGTGTAAATATGAACAGTGTTAAATCCTAATTGATCAATAATCCAGTGCAATACCTATTGCTTACCATACAAGTTGAATTACCATCATTATAATATTGAATATATATTGGTATACATGGTATCTGTACTGAATATTTGCAGAGTAGTGAAGCGCCAAATCTCATTGAATACATGTACATCAAAGCATACCGCAATTAACCCTAAGAAAAAAAATAGCAAAGGCCAGCAGAATACCATCATAATATCATCTGAGTTCCAACTTTCCCAAAAGTGAAAACTATTAATATCTCAGGTACTAGCTTCACAGCAGACAAGCAGACATACTTTCCTGGGGGAGACTAGGCCAACTAGCATTCATGCCAAATATGGTAATCAACTGCGTATTGCTTTTGCCAAAAATTGCAACTGAAAATTTAATGCAGAAACACCAGCGGAATACCAGCAAAATACCATCATAATACCAGCTGAATACCAGCTAAAAATACAACAAATTCCAACTTTGAGATTTCTCATAGGGTAAATTCCGCACTTCAATTGATATCCTTTTGGAGTGTATGCCTTCTGATGTTTAGTCCGAGATTTCTAACGATCATTAGATGAATCGATGATTAATTGATCACATTTTCGGGCAATGTTTTAGGATTGAATCTAGATCTAGATTGGTGGAATTAAATCCTTTCACCACTAGCATATTCAGAAAAGTTGTCTAAGCAAATCCCAAGTCTCCGACACTTATATCAAAGGCTTCCTACAACATTTGCTTAAATGACACTTTGTTGACACAGGCGATTTCTAAGTTCCTATTCTATGAGACGCGCAAACGAAATTGAATAAAAGTTGCCGACCTTGATAAACATGAGCCATTCTAAAGGGCACACTATATATTCAACTTGTTTTTCCTCAAATTATCCAGGTAAATGGCGTATTGGTGTAGTGGTCAAGTCAATAATCAATGAATAATCCTTCAGCAGCATTAAAATGTATAGAAATTTGCAACTCCAAGAATTGATTTGTAACTGATGAATACAAGGGACGTCACAAGCTGAGTAACAATACCTCCACTCTTTTAGTCCCTCATTAGGGGATTGTAGATACTGAGAAGTTTTCATTCGAGCGTAGTGTGTGACAGTTCTTCCCCTCCTTCCAGATTCATTATAGCATACAGAGGCAGAGCTAAGATAATTGGCTTCCTAACATTCAATAGCAATCGATTGCATATGGATTGATTAAGGTATTTGACGGATGTTCACATCCAGTATCTTGTGTTTATTGGCATGTGAATCTATAGATTATTACGCTCACGCCATGTAATCGTTGATTATGACAGTTAGATATGGTCAGAAGCTAGGACTAGGGCATGTCGTTGGGACTCTTAGCGTCTCATCCGCTTATTAGATAGTGAGTGTGATGAAAAAAATCGGAGATGCAATCGATAATATTATAAAAATGGCAGCAATCTAGGCAAGGAATAGCCATGACACTATATCTACAGGCCATGTGAACCCGTAGCATATCCAAAACATAGAAAAATGCTACCTTTCCAAGTCATGAGATCTCTAAAAACGATAGTGTGGAATCTGGATAGCAAATCGCATGGTTGACTGATGAATCGGGAACAACGATGGCAACAGCGATATAGTCACAGTATCGCATCATTTCTCTATACAGGGAACATCTAATGGAGCGTATTCTATATATTCCACTAGACAGAATCACTCTGGAACCAGTCGTACATTTATCCCGGTGGTTGATAATCATTGTTACCTCACATGACCAGGTGATACATACGTTTGAAAAAATTCCCTAATTTGGCGGTCTTAGCGATATGACCATTTGAACCCGACTGTCACCAGGTTTTATCCCAATCAAGAGTAAGGAAGTTGGGAGTATTCACGACTGTGGGAACCGTTGTTCTATTCGGATTCTGTACATAGTTGTGCAATACCAGAACCCACACAGTCAAGTCCAGCTAAATCTCGGCTGATGAAAATGCCCAAAGGCCCAAATACCCAAATCCGTTTTGGTTAATCTGTGTTTGACCTTGTAACTTTATTAATAAGAAGCTATATCATAAACGTAATAATTAAACTATGTTCGGCTCTACCGTCACAACGCTTAATGGCCATAGATGGCAGCGTATATAGATTAATTCAGCATGATTTTATTGATCATATTAGGAACTCGCAACCAACAAATCACACGCGAGAAGAGTGAATCGACTGGGCGATTGGGTCAAGTGACAGGGTGCAGGCATTTTCGGGTTGCCGGAATCCTGCGTGAGAAGGCTAATTTTGGCAATGGTGATGTATGATACACTTCGACTGGCCCCATGGATTAGAGTATAATACAAAAAAGCTCAAATTAGGGGGAAGTTTCTATTCTCCATTTTGGAGAAAACCACTTATTACAGCTGAACCTTGGATTGCTCGAAATGGGAATTTTTCATCGATATCGGTGAAGCATGGCAATATCAAATTGCGGGAGTTCTGGCTATTTCTGTACCACCAACCACTTTCTGCTTTGACAGTTTTTCCACGGTCGCTCATTTTTTTGCCAGCTGGCAGGATTGTTTGCTGGTTGTATGGGAAAATTCTTCTTTTAAGCGTCGCTCTGAAACTCATGGTTTGCTAAGGCTGATAACGTCAGTAGAAGTCTCCATTATGCATAGAAGCAGTCGAGTCTTTTCCATGTTTATCAGCTTTTACCGTTTTGGCTTATCACCTGCGGTGGATGGAGTAGAGTGCCATAGGGATACGGATAGTTGACGAGTGAGTCAGAAAGAATTAATTCCATTTATGGCCAACGAATGTGCGATCTGATGATTAGCCTAATCCAAGCAAATTTAGAGTTACACAAAAACTGCCCCATGATCACCAATTCATTAGTATAAAGCTGAGGGGATGCACGTTTCGTAGTTTCAGAAACCATCTCTCTCTCCTCCTTTACGGCCAATCACCGTAACCTCATTCATACACCACCATGTCGACGAAGGACGAAAAAATCGGAAATCGCGAAGTCTGCCACGAAGAGGAGCTGGCTCAATCTCATGCTGGTCAAGACATCCAAGGATTACGCCGAGTAGCCGACAGAATTCCAATTGCTGCTTGGTTCATCATCATCAGTACGTATACCATGCCGCCATATCTTTCCCGGCCAATGATATTAACCAGTTGATTGTAGACGAGTTCTGTGAGCGTTTTGCTTACTACGGAGGATCCGCTCCTTTCACAAACTATGTTCAATTTCCTGCCGGTGACCCTAACCAGGCTGGTGCTTTGAACAAAGGCCAATCCGTGTCCACCGCTTTGAAACAATTCTTCACATTCTTCTGCTACCTAACTCCATTGATCGGTGCCGTGATCTCCGATCAATACCTTGGAAAGTACAAGACCATCCTCATCTTCTCCATCGTCTACATGATTGGTTGGCTCATTGTCACAGTAACTGCCATTCCTTCAATCCTGGATACTGCTGGTTATCCCGGTTACATTGTATCCTTGATTGTGATCGGTTTGGGTACTGGTGGTATCAAGCCCTTGGTCTCCCCCATGGCCGCTGATCAATACACACAGAAGCAATTGGAAGTCCGAGTCATCAAGGGCGAGCGTGTTGTTGTAGACCCTGAGCTCAACACCCAGCATTTGTATAACTGGTTCTACTGGGCCATCAATGTTGGTTCCCTTATCGGTGGAATTGTCACCCCCCAACTGGAGCACTACGTTGGCTTCTGGCTTTCCTACCTTGTTCCCACCTGCATGTTTGCCGTGGCCATCTTCGTGTTTGTCTGCGGTAACAAGCTCTACAACAAGGTCCCACCAAGTGGGGAATCCACCCTAGTCAAGGGTTACCGCTGCTACAAGTACGCACACAAGCGCGCCAAAAAGGCCGATGTGAAGCCCAAGGCCGTCTTGGATGCTGCCAAGAGCGAGTGCGAAGGAATCCCCGCCGAAACCGAGGAGGAGAGATCAATGAAGCGCTGGGATGATCGCTTCGTCGATGACTTGAAGCAAACAATCATGGCCTGCAAGATTTTCATTCCCATGACCATCTACTGGGTTGCCTACAACCAAATCACCTCGAACTTGATCTCCCAAGCTGCTGATATGGAGCTCCCTCCTGGTATCCCCAACGATATCATCACCAACATCGATCCCATTGCTTTGGTCATCTTCCTTCCTTGCATGGATATCTTTGTGTATCCTTTCTTGAGAAAGCTCAACATGAATCCCCGCCCCATGACTCGTATCTTCATGGGCTTCATGCTCGGTGCGTTCGCCATGGCTGCATCGGCAATTGTTCAGAATGAGATCTACAGACGCCGCGATAACGGCTTACCTCTTCTCAACGTGTGGTGGCAAATCCCTGCCTACGTATTCATTGCTCTGTCGGAGATTTTCGCCAGTGTTACATCCCTCGAATACTCGTATACCCATGCTCCCGACTCTCTCAAGGGAATGGTCTCCGCAATGGCGCTGCTGCCCAACGCCTTTGCTGCTCTGATTGGTATCTTCCTCTCACCCGTCTCCAAGGACCCATACCTGACTTGGATGTACACCGGTATCGCCATCGCATGTTTCATCGTTGGCATTCTCTTCTGGTACTTCTTCAAGCACTACGATCGTCTTGATGACGAGATCAAGCGCAAGAGAATGGAAGAGGAGAGTCAGTACGTGAAGGATTCATCCTTCTAAGCATTTCATCGAGCATGTAACATTCCCAACTCATTATCCACCGCATCCCTTATAGTACATATTCCAATCCACCATACTATTCCTATCCGCACTGAATTAATAAATCTAATTCCCGCCAAATTGATTTGGACTTTTTTGTATCACCACCTGTCTTCCGGATAAATGAGCTGGGGATACAGTCGGTGATTTGCTGTCGAGCGAGCTATTTAAATTTGTTGGAACCGGCGTACACGAATGCGATTCCGGAGGATTAGTATGGTATCGAGAAGGAGTTGGCCCCGACATATTCCGTAGGCTGGTGCTACATCAGTCTCCATGTTCTGTCAGGACAATCCGATCGGTGACTTGTGCAACTTACTGGCGATCATGTTTATCAAACCCATACAGGTTCATAAATCCGCAAACTTCTACAAGATATGGCATTTAACTCTCAGTGGGTACATGTGCAGTAGGTGAGTTTTTAAGCAGATGTTAAATAGAGTTATCCAAGCGGGTTTTTCTTGAAGAGCGTGGATAGTACTGCTGGAAGGGTATCGTCTAAATTTCGATTTATTCAGCCAGAGTTTTGGCACAATTATATATAGCGAAGTTTGCTCATGATTATTCAAATGCCGTATCATATCTGGCAGAGTTGATGGAAATTAGTGGGGATCGAGAGTTCCTCATCTGAGACATACTCTCTGTAATTCGGAAATCCCACAAAATCATTCGATAGCTCGCCCACATCCTTGGTATAAAGTTTGGCCAACCTCACCTGAAGGGTGTGTTTCGAAGCGTCCTAATAGGATGCGGGTCTGGCAATTTTTACCAACTTTGACAATATTATCACTATCGGAAATTTCTGAATTGGATTATTTGATGGTATTCATACTTTTTCAATGCAGTGTTGGGACGATCTTCCACCCATAGTTATTTAGCTAGTAGTTAGGCTTCATACTTTACCCAGGAACTGTGCATATGATGGCCTACACATTGCATGTAGTATATTATATATTAGACATGGTCCCCTAATCCTCATTTTTTGAGAAGTTGTAAGTTTTATCCAAGTTGTATTTCTTCTGACTTCCATATGGCATTCTGACGGATTCCAAAAAAAATCTGATTGGGATTATATCCCTAATGAGAACATCAGAGTTGGATTTCTCTTGGATCTTTTGATGGTATTTATACCTTTATGCCTCAGGGTTTTGAATGTGTTTCATCCCATGTACAATCAAATGCTTGGGATTTGTCATCTCTTGCCAGATGGCTACTATATAGGAGGATCTGCATGTGGCATATGGTGGTATGCTCAAATAGCCATCTACCCATATTTTTTGAAGTTGCATTTCAAGTGCAGATTGAATTTTTACTGATTTTCATATGCCATTAGAAGGAACTCATTAGTGATTCTTGATAGTGTATCCCTTCCTCTAATGGCTCTCTTCCAATATACCATTCAAAAGTACTAAATATAACTATAATTCCTCTGCGAGAGTCTTGGTGTTATTAAAGTGGTTGAGAGAATAGATGGTATATGTAGATTTTGTTGTAATTTCTTGAATATTGGTTATAAATTTTGTAATTACACCTAAATATTCAGCTAACTTAGTCAGAATTCTCTAAGATTTATAGACAATGATCTAAGGGACTAAGTTCCTTGTCGGGGTTTACTTGGAATATTTTCACCAAAATATCAGGTACCCAGAGCATTGGAAATCTCAAGGTTGTCCAAACAGCCCCAAACTTTGCACGTATGCTCTTTGGACCTCCCTAAACATATTCTACGTGTTTGTTTTGCCAAGACCCTGTAAAAGTATAAATACTACTTTTACATTCAATAAATCATTAGGTGAAAACTACATGATCTAAATGTTCTCCCAATCACTTCCAATATCACCAAAACTCTTACAACAAACTCCGTATGAGCTCTGCAAGCATAGTAACAGAAATTCTTAGTAAAAGGTTGCAATTACTTACAACAAAAGGTTCATATAGCTTCCAGAAATACTCGATTCTCGTATTGGAAACCTGGAGTAGCAATTATTTGTACTGTGCTAATTGCTGACTTCAGATTTTGTAAGATATAAGATAATTCTCTTGACTAGCGAGGCCCTAGAGGTTCTCAGAATTTCTCAACTTATATACATACGAATTCTTGGAGATATTCAAGTCGTGAAATTACTAAAGTTTTCGAATTTTGCACACAGTTCTCTGGGCTTTGAAACAAGATTATAATAGCTTCTTCAAGGTTCCACTTGAAGCATAAATACTATATATTAAACATACCCACTTTCACAACCCTCAGTAACGCAATGTATTCTTCATAGCTGGTGAGAAAATCGGTGGTCAGGTTGAACTTTTTGCATACAATTCAGATATATAAAACTCCTTTGTTTTGACAATCCCAAGCACAAAACCATGGTATGTATATACTAGGTGTAGTGCCAATTATAGCATTTCGCCTTGACGCATAGCGATGGAACTTTTCAGGTAAATCGAGATCCGTTTATTAAAAGGAGTTTCTAAGAACTAGAGATTGATAAAGAGCAACAAAAGAAATACACCGAATGGGGTAAATGAGGGTTCACCAGACGAGATGGTGATATTAGGATAGTGAGGGGGGAGGGGGGGGTTCCATTAATTGAAATATCTAGGCTCATTAAACACATGGTACCTGTGGTTACGAACACCCTCACCGTAAAATTGTTGTGGATAACGTTGACCGGCCGGAACCTCGGACTCGGGGATTCTCTTGTAGTTATCCTTGGGCAGATCCGCCTCGTCAACAATCTGGAACTTTCCGGATTGGATTTCGGTATCGGTGATGCCACCATGGGAGATTCTGGCGTAACCAACACGCTTGACTCCACGGAATGCGATGTACTCGCACCATCTATCATCGTCGGTAGGGTCGATATCGTTCACGTTGCCATCTTCCATCAGAATATGGTAGTTTCCGACGTGAGGGGTGGTCACCACATATCCCAAGAACACGAAGGGATTGGGGGACTCCCGCATGATTCTGGCGATCTCGGTGGTTTGCAATTTACGATCAAGTGGATCCTCTTCTTGGCCATTGTGAGATACAATCACATCCACGTGCTTACCATACACATCCAATGTGGCATGAATGGCACAAGCGAGCTCTCCAACGGGGGATGGCAACAAATGATGGGTGGAGTTCACGATGGGGAACTTGGAAAGCATGGTGCATCCCCAGGTATGTCCGGTAGGTCCTGGTCCGTAATCAGCGTACATGTTTAACTCTTCAGCCAAGGACTGAGTTAAATCACGGTTACCCATGATGATACGTTGAGTGTCGGATTCAAGCAGGCCGATCACATCCAACTCAAGTTCGCGAATGGCATCGCGCATTCTCACTTCACTGGCCCACATATCGTTGTCAAGAGCAAAATGAATGGTCCAGATACCAGCGGTCATGATCTTCTCCTCAGAATGGTAAGGTTGGGGCTTTTCCAAAGGAATACGGGAGATGTAGGTGAAGATACCGGCAATGACCAAACCGATCAATTTCCAGTTGACAAGTCTCTGGCGAGATTTGTACACGGGAGAGCTTGACTTCTTGTTGTATTTCTCGTCAACAGGAGGCAGACTCTTGAGGCCGACACCGATAAGCCCCATCATAACGAAGAGAATGATATGAGTGGCTTCACGGAGGTATGGTCCTCCAGGAACAAAGGCATAGGCAACAACCCAGACATGCATAAGATCCAGAATGTTATAGGTGAGCATGGACACAAACACGGTACGGCCAATTGGACAGACGCTAATGGAACGAATGAAGCTGGGGAAAATAGACATGGTGTAAACGGCAAAGCATAAGCCAGCAATGAATCCGGGGGTTTCCGAAATGTAGTACAATCCCAAGACAGAACTGGTACCAAATGCCCACCAAGCATAGCTGGTGACAAATGCGCGACGAGAAAGAACGTATCCGATAGCCAGAGCAGCAATCACCAAAGCTCCCCATGGGACGGGTGCGGGTTGATGATGAGAATATCCACGGGCAATCCAACGGGAAATAATGGCCGAGTCGGACAACATACTATGAAGAATGAAGAAAATGGCACCCAAACCGACGGACACTCCACTCCAGCAAACATTGGGGTTAGCATTCACGGGTTGTTTCTGGGCACGCTGCTTGGTGGCGAAATCTCTGGCAATAAGTGCAATGCAAGCTAATACTCCAATGAAAATACCTGTGGCATTTGCACCGCCATTCTCGAAACGCATAATGGGCCAAATTGGGTTGTTACTCTTCCACATTGCCTTGACGACATTGTGTAAAATAAGACCTAGGGACAATGAAGCAATGTCTCTATCCAGGCGACCATTCTTGTCGTACTCCTCGTACCATGTAGCTGCCCAGGTGGTCAAACTAATACCACATCCGATGGCGGCATAGGCGAGTCTGTCAGTTGGGGTAGGCCATAAGTATGAAGCAACGCCGATCAACGAAATGAGGTGGAAGAATCCTCTGTACGAACGCATAAGATTGCGGACGAAAGAAAAGCCAAGGACAACAGGCAGGAGAGTGATGAACAGGAAGGCCTCATATCCAGAAATGCCCATATCCCACAATGGGAAGTACCAGATAAGTAAGGGCAAGGCGGTAAGCATTGACCAGAATACGAATCCAAGATAAACATCAGCACTGAAGTAGATCATTTCGGTGAGGCATGCAAATTGGCTGGATACCGCATCCTTCTTGAACTCGCTCTTCTCTACGGTGCTGTAAGCGCCATCAAAATCTTGCTCGTTGACAGTGTTTGCGTCCAAGATTTGAATATGGAGAGTTTGGAAATCATACATGGATACTGCATCAAAAGCAACATCGTACATGATGAGAGACCATTCGAAGAATGCATAAATGGTGTAAGCGCCAGGAACCTTATCAACCTTGTGCTTGATGAAATAATGGATCAAAGGACCCAAGGTGCAAATAAACAAGCCGCAGATAATCTTACGGATTCTCTTTGCCTTCAACGCGACAGTATGGTTGGAGCTGAGCAAGCTGGAGGAAGAGGCGTAGATGGTTCCGAACATGTAAGGGAAGGTGCACAAAATATAGATAATCATGCCGATGTCATGGATCATATGGTCATCAGAAGATGTAACATATACGAAAACGCCGCAAGACAAGGTACGAACGACACCAATGAAAAGAAGGACCTTCTTGAAAGTTGCAGAAACGCCGTTACGTCTAGCGGTCACGAAATACCACAAGAACAAAAGAAGGAATCTGGGTGCTAACCGGAAATTAATTCATGAAAAAGGCTTAAATCCATAGACTCAAAACTGGCTTACTTGCGGTTGCTGCGATGAAAAGTTGGAAAATAGCTCTGGCGGGATATCTATCTCCAATAGTGGCGCTGACACTAGGGAACCATTCCTTGACATATGTGTTATTTCCCCGGGCCAAGTAAGTGGACAGAGCTGCTATGCTATTTAGCTTACCTCAGGATAGCCAAAATATTCGTTTTCAACGATCTTGTAGTAATGGGTTTGGCAACCGACCACTAGGGCTACGAGGAACGCGCCTGATACCAAGTGAGTTAATAACGTGTCAAAACAAAGGCTTTTACCCGGAATACATACTATAGGCCAGGATAGTGTGTAAATACGAGATGTATTTGCCATTGAACTGTGTTGAAAGCTACGGTTAGGCTTTGGGAAGTAAAAAAAATAAATGAAAATCACACATACACCCCCTATGACGGTTTGGGAAGCAAGCAAAGCTTCCTTATTCTCTTCAACTGTCAGCGATTCGTGGTGTGCACGTCGCAAAATAGCCATCTTGAAATAGGCCTTCAGAAACCAGCTTCAGCACAAAATGGCGGGTAAAAGAAGTAAGCGAGGAACGGAACTTGCACCATCTCTTTAAATCAAATCCTGGATCAAAATAACATGGTAACACGTTTGTGGAACTAGACTTAACACTATGAATTTGGATTTAACATGCAAAAACCCGAAATTATTCCAATCTTCTAATGAAAATCCATCAAAATCTAGGGCTTGGTGCACCATTTCGGGTCCAGTCCAGATATATCGGTAAAATTAGTTCCCTGAAAGAGTTGCCAGGGTTTCCGAGATTAATCCGTATCTAATGAACGTCAATAACATGGTAGACTCGAGCGAGTATAACTTTAAACATAGGCTAACCTAGATTTAGCAAAGGGACTAGTTCTTGTGGCGAGATACGGCTGCCCGGTCCGTTGAATGCGCATCAAAACACAGGGCTCAGGGAACTAATCCGATTTGCCAATTTTATTCATTAGATAAGAAACCCCTTACACAACTACTTTGGGTTGAAATTTGCCTCAAAGCAGGCGACCAATGAAGTGGTGGAAGCCATGAATATAGAGCTTGGAGCATGTTTCTGGATACGAGCGCGGTCAGCACTAGATGCCAAGATGCCTCTTTAACAACAGGTCCATGATCGTTATTTCCATGGATTTTTCCTCAGTTACAGTATGCAATGATGGCTAATTTGTGGGTGTCTTTGGTTGGGAATTTTCACCGATGGACGTTAATTGAGTGTTGCACATAGTGTTACTTTTACCAATATGATATGTCAACTTTGGTATTACCAGATTGCGGAAGCTATACTAGTTCAGCCCATTCTGAATTCAACGAATAATACTTTATAACTGATGATGAGTTCTTGGCGGGTGATAAGCGCGACCATCTCTACCAGTTTGATTGAAAACTTATTCAATTTGATTTAGTACTCTGGAAGAATACCACCACCACGGTGATATCGTCACGAACACTCCTAGCATAAGGCGGCCTGATTCCTAGTCTGTAGGTTATACTCCGCTGATTGCTTCCACCGAAAGCATTTCGGATAAGATGGGTAGAGGCATTTTCATCACTGAAGCTCCATTTCGAATCATTCAAACAAGGCTCCTGCTCGAGATGTGACGCGACAAGTTGCACGATCTGATCATTACTGAGCTCATCGTATAGCCCATCGGAGGCAAGTACAAGAAATCGGTCACTTGAGGTGAGATGGTGATGTTGGATTTCGGGTAGAGAACTTATATATGGGGGAGATCGATAATGCTCGAGGTTAGCACGTACATCTGGGAAGTATTGACTCGGTATATTTGACTGGATTTTGGAGTCCCATTTCAGATCGCAATCGCCTAAAGCAAACTGCATGAGAGATAATACTTGCAAAGTGTGTTCATAGTGGCCTTCTTACCAAAAGCTCTCGTAGGGGCTAAAAGTCCCAAGACTCGGTCGAGGCTAAACAGGGTCTCGGCTTCATTTGGATGTTCCCGATACATGCGCATCTTTTCGTCAACGTTGTGTGCAGTATGGTCGTTGCTCATGATCTTTGCATGCCATCCCTGCTCGTCGCGTACACCTATAATCGCTCTTGAATCCCCAGTATTAGCGATATATAAGTCGCTATTAGGAATATCAACATATGCCAATATAGCACAAGATCCAGATATGGCGGCAGAGAAGTCTTTTCCTGGTTCTGTGGTTGGATTAGAACGTGCTTCAACAAGCGCCTTGGCGGAGATATCTTTGTCTAACTCAAGAAAACATTCTTGGATTGCATTGGAAACCGAGCAAATCCGCAAAGTCGGAGTTTCAAACGAAGCGTCAACCAGAATATCGATTCGCTTCATGATCTGATTTGGTAAAACATCTCGCACAAGCTGTGCACATTCTGGGCCTCCGTGGCCATCGAATACTCCAAATAAAAGTGCATTTGGGTTTTCAAGATTAAAACAGTGCTGATCCTCGCTAGGGTAATTTGAGGCAATATGGTTGATATCTAGTCGCTTAACAAGTTTGTTATCTAAAGTCAGTGATACCTCGTTTTGGACTATGAGAGATTGGATCTCCGGCCAGTTAAGGTCGTCATCAATCTCCTGCTCCTCATCAGAAAACACAAAGTTACAAAGCTCAGGGTATGTGTCAGAAGATACAGAAGTGGGCTTTGAGGCAGTGATGTTTGGGATTGACGCGTTGGCTAATTTCATATTGATGGTTTGGGTTGAATGAAGTTCAATAAATCCAGTAGCGTGATTATTTACAGAGCAAAGCGGAAACTATATTTAGCACATGAAAGGACTTGAAGTGGAAGTGGAATGATTCAACAATGATACACGACGTGAAATATATAAGCTTTGGGGAAAATAGAATAATCTGCTATGATGCAATATGCTGTTACGCTAGAAAAAGTCCTAGTAGCCAATGTTGCAGCAAAAGGATTAACTTGCATGACAGTGACGCAACTAAAATGTGGCGTAGTAATTGGTGTCCTCACGATATGCCCGAATGTCGATTCCCAAACTAGTAATGAACTCAGCCATAAATGCTCCTGAAACCTATTAATACTAGTTAAACAATTTGGGTAAAAATAAGCAATCGGCGGCTGTGGTGCATAGAGTTTGTATATCACACTATGAAAAAAAGATCAAGAATAGATCACTCTAATACGCAATTGCAAAGATATCACTACAACACTTCGAAATTAAGGGTACGTCATCCGTAAGGTTAGGTTAAGAAGCTCTGAAGCGAAATAGAGCACTTAGTTACAAGATCAGTGTAGGAACTAATTTACTACCTTCCTTTAGTATATTGTCTCCAGTATTTAATACTCCTTTCTCATTTCGCTCTAGTAAACTCAGTTAGCTATAGAAAATGTCTGACGGTAGATTGGAAAAGATGGAAAAGGACTACAGTGATGTAGTTGATGTTCAGCTTCCAGAAGCTGAGCAATTAGCAAAGGTACATAATGTACTCATCTTGGCTATTGCTTCGTATTTTAATCTGTTTTTCGCCTCTTTAGAGTGGCGAGCTCCGCAAGGCCTTGGAACAACTTCTGTCCCTTGAGAAGCAAACGAGAACCGTAGGATTCTTTCGTTAGATTTTCATTTTCAATGAGGAATTAAGCTTATCATAACAGGCCGGAGATCTTGCGTCTACCACCCGGATTCTCACCGGTATCGTCAAGATTTGTTACGAGTCCAACGATTGGAAGACCCTCAATGAATATGTCGTTCTTCTTTCTAAAAAGCACGGTCAATTGAAGCAGGTTATTTCCTTTTCAATTCGGTAGGCTCCGAATGGGCTATTGATAACATTTTCAATAGGCTATCACCAAAATGGTTCAAGAAGCCATGTCATATCTGGACAAAACACCTGATATGCCTACCAAGCTTGAGTTGATTGACACTCTGAGAAACGTCACTGAAGGAAAGGTATGTGCAAATATTGAATACACTTGCTTGTTGTCGATTCAGAGAGCTTACTGTGGTTGTAGATTTACGTAGAAATTGAGAAGGCTCGCTTGACTCGTATGCTTTCAAAGATCAAAGAAGATGAAGGAAACGTCGCCGAAGCCGCAGACATTTTGCAAGAACTGCAGGTAACACCTCTATTGATCAATAGATCCTGCGATCGGGTATTTATACGGAACTCAAACGTGAATAGGTGGAGACTTTTGGATCGATGGAGAAGAGAGAAAAGACAGATTTTATCTTGGAACAGATGAGACTGTGCTTAGCCAAGAAGGACTTCATTAGAACTCAACTCATTAGCCGTAAAATCAGCACCAAATTCTTCAACGAGCCCGAGCAGGCTGATTTGAAGCTTCGTTATTATGATCTCATGATCCAGTACGCCCTACATGAGGGAGAGTATCTTAATATTTGCAAGTATTATAGACAAATCTACGACACCGAGTCTATCAAGAAGGATGAATCCAAGTGGAAGGAGGTGAGCCTTGTGAAGAGTGTCTCCCTTTGTACGTGCTGTGGTTAACTCTTGGACATGTGTAGGTTCTTCAAAACGTGGTTTTGTTCATCGTTCTGTCACCATTTGACAATGAGCAATCTGACTTGATCAACCGTATCGCAGAAGATCCTAACCTCGCCAAGCTTCCTCTTTACAAGGAGCTTCTTAAAAGCTTCATTACTATCGAATTGATGAGATGGCCTAGAGTGGAGGAGATCTATGGCCCCGCTTTGAAGAGCACCGCCGTTTTCAGTCAAAAGGAAACCGGTAACGATCGTTGGAACGATCTTCACAAGCGTGTTATCGAACATGTAAGTTTCTTGCCCCTCTTTCGCAAACTATTCGTGTAGACGCTAATGATTTTGGAATTAGAACATTCGAGTTGTTGCCAAGTACTACACCCGCATCACCACCAAGCGCTTGACACAGTTGTTGGATTTGTCTGATCGCGAAACCGAGGAGTTCCTTTCCAAGTTGGTTGTCTCCAAAACAATCTATGCCAGAATCGATCGTCCCGCCGGGATCATCAGCTTCTCTGCACCCAAAGACCCCAACCAAGTGCTGAATGATTGGTCTCACGACGTCAACTCTCTGCTTGGTTTGATTGAAAAGACCACCCATTTGATCAACAAGGAGGAGATGGTGCATAAGATTACCAAAGCATTGTAAAAACTTGATCACCTCAATAATACCTTGAAACCGAGCCTCGTCTGTTTTCGTTCTTGTTTTAGTTGAGTTGTTTAGTGAGCTTCCTAATTTTCTTACAGTTCCAAGCCATCATCTGAATAGCTCAATAAGGGTCCATGATTATTTGGCAAATGTATTTAATAAAACTGATTGAGAATCTAGCTTCGTGTTTGTTGTTTGGTTGCCTTTATTTATGTATCTTCAACGATACCTATATTCAGAAACTATACATGGGTCATAACATGGCTGGAGCGTGATTTAGCACACCCCGGAGGTCTTGCTAGGCAATTGGTTGCCTTGTGCGCCATGTTTTTTGTGGAAGGTAACCCGAGAGACATTTCTTAGCCTGTGGTGATGACGATGGTGGGCAGACTTGTGCTCCTCAATGGTTTTGGAATCCATCTTCTCGAGCATGTGGATTGTCGACATCAAGTCCTTGATCAACAACTCACATCTTGAGCGAGAGAAATCTTCACGAATCACCACACGGCACAGCTTGACCTTCTCGGCATGGGGTGCCATGGTGTAAGCGGGGATGATCCAACCGCGTTCCCTTAATTTAGCGACGATATCGAATTCGTCAAATTTGGACTTCTTACTTAGTTTGAACGCGACCAGAGGGAGACCGTAGCCGTTACCCTCGCTTAAAATATCGAAATAGCCAGTAGCCTTCAGATTTTCGGCCAAGAAATCGGCCGTCTGTGTCAAGTTGTTCATGATCGAACGGAATCCGCTTTTACCTAACCGGATGAATATGTAATACTGGGCAATCACATTGGAGGCTCCTTTGCTGAAGTTGAGGGTGAACGAGGCTTGATCAGCACCCAAGTAGTTGATGTTAAAGATCAGGTCCTTGGGTAAGTACTCGGGGCTACGCCACACACACCAGCCAATACCAGGGTAACAAAGGCCATATTTGTGACCACTAGCGTTGATAGAGGCCACCAATGGCAAGCGGAAGTCCCAGACCAACTCTGGTCTAACAAATGGTGCCACGAAACCACCCGAGGCCGCATCAACGTGGATTTGGACATCCAAACCTTCTTCCTTGTTTTTCTTCTCGAGCAGATTGTTTAATGTCTGAACATCTTCGTAATGACCGGTGTAGGTGGAGCCTAAGATTGCGGCCACACCAATGGTGTTCTCATCAACCAGATCAACTGCCTCTTGAGGAGTCAGAACGAAGCAATTTTCAGTGCAGTAAACATAGCGAGGCTCAATCTCAAGATATTTGACAGCCTTCTCCCAGCATACTTGGACGTTAGCCCCCATAACAATGTTGGGTTGAGTTGCGTCTTTCCCCGCAGCCTTGCGCTTCTCTTGCCAGCGGCGTTTCATTGCCAAACATGCCAAGATGATGGCCTCAGAGGATCCGATAGTGGAGCAGCCAAGAGCCTCTGACGAAGAGTCGTCCATGGGTGCATTAAATAGACGAGCGATCATGTTAACGCAGCGATTTTGAATTTCACATGTCAACGGATATTCCTCGTAGTCAATGAAATTCTTGCTCAAATTTTCAGCCATCAGCTTCTCGGCCTCTTCTTCCATGTATGTGGTTACGAAACTAGCCAAGTTAAGGACGGGGTTTCCATCAAGCGCGAGTTCGTCTTTGATCAACTTGTACGCGACTTTGGGTGGCATTTCCTCGTCTGGCATTGAAAATCTGGGAATATCTTGGGCGGCCCAGTGGCTTCCGTAGACTGTGGTTGAGACGACACTATCGTCGTGAATACTGCTGGAGGGGTCGTCTGACTTGGCGAGACGGGCTAAAAAGGCGTCAGTTAGATCTCATGTCGCTAAAGCAAGGTGGCGAGGTACGGTCAAAGAAAATTACCATCGGAAACTGCGTGTGCTAGAAAAACCATTTTGAATACAAGGTTACGAAGTGCTGAATGCTCTTGATCGAGTTAAATATACTTTTCAAAGCCCAAGCCACTGGCTTCTTGGTTTGGCCAATCTAATCTTTCGTATACATGACGCATCCTCTGATTTCCACGCAACCAATACTTCAATTAGCCAGGGTAAATAACAGGACTTGAAGATTATGCTGGTTTGGTAACGTCACTGTTGTAGCATGACGTCTGAACTTGAGGCGCATTGGCTATCGTGTTGCTCGAGGTATTTTTGGAAATTGCTGCAAAAACCTATATTTTGGTTCTGCCTAAAGTTTGTCCCGTCTGGTATCTCATGTTCCCATTTAGTTTGGATCCAGGTTCCTAATCAGTCTCAAGGGCAGCTGCCACATGACCGTACGATCTGATTGCTTAGGGAAATGGAATCTTGATAAAGTCAGCGTCTTGACTGTATGCTGATTGACGTTGGATTCGACAAATAATAGTCACTCAGATAATCTCTGATAAATCTTCCGAGCCTGCAATTTCGGTGTATTTAACTTGGGAGACGTAATTATGTTCGTAGTGAACACTCAGCATGCTTTCCTTAGACCAAGAAAACACTTTATTTGACCGCCCAGGGAATATTGACCCCAATGAAGACTTTGTGGACTTTACCATTGGTGCACCAGGGGCTGACCTGCTTCAGGAGGTTACCAAGCTTGCTTTGGCAGCTTCCCAAGAAGCCTTATCGGCACCGGATGCTCATTTTCTACTCCAATATGGGGCGGCAAAAGGTTTAGGTAGTTTCAGGAAAGAGCTGGCCAGATGGTTGGAGCATGAGTATCAGGAATCATCCATAGATCCGTAAGTCCCATATTCTAATCACTGCACTGATGCCTGGTTGTAATATTTTCGAAGTTCTCGTTTGACAGTAACCTCTGGCGCCACCCAGTCGTTCACCAACATTGTCACTTTGTTTACATGTCCCGATACTGTATTTCTCATAGAGGATCCCACCTATTTTCTGGCCTTGGACCTCGTACGAGAGCAGCGGAAAGACTCCACTATATTGCCTGTGCCAACTGACGAGTCAGGAATCATACTAGAGAACCTGGAGGACTTGCTCAAGAAGCATTCGCCCAAGGAGAAAAACATATGGCCCAATCGTTTCCCATTCATGCTGTATCTTGTGCCTACCCATAATAATCCTACTGGACGTTCATTGACTCATGAAAGACGGGTGGAGTTGGTGAAGCTTGCCGCCAAGTATAACGTGTTGGTTGTGTGTGATGATGTCTACGATATATTGAGATATGAGGATCGTGCAGACGCACCGAAGCGATTGGTGGCGTACGACTACGAAATTAACAAAGAGGCAGCAGGAACTGTTATTTCCAACGGAACATTTTCCAAGCTATTCGGTCCAGGGGTAAATATTTTGACTGAAATCTCTGTCTTTTCTGTGCTTCCAATGACACTTGACATTGTAGATTAGACTGGGTTGGATCGAAGCAAAAGAAGATCTTATCAACGCAATCAGTGAAAGGTAACCCTATGCCGCTTCCCTCTTAGTTGAAGGATAGTTCTAATCTAGTTGTGGGATCGTAGTGGACTTAATAACAGTGGTGGAAGTCCAAATCAATTCGCATCCGGTAGGCTTGATGACCACACCATTTATGAGGTGTCGCCACTAACATAGGCTCTAGGGATAATGACTCAGCTACTCGCAAGCGGAAAACTCTCAAGCTTTGTCGATGGCTTGAGAGATATTTATAGCAGTCGGCTAAAAGCATTGATGAGTGTATTGACCACTCAGTTACCATCATCTTGCCAAGTCCTACATCCGAAAGGTGGCTATTTCGTGTGGATTCTCCTACCAAAGCATGTGAATACTCGGGAGCTCTTGACCCGTTGCCGTGAGGAAACCCATGTGATTTTCTCTCCTGGAGATCGATTTTCTCTTGCTGGTCAAACAAATCATTGCCTTCGTTTATGTTTTGCATATAATCCTGAGAAGAGGATCACCGACGGCGCTCAAAGACTGTGCCAATTTTTGGCTAGTCAGCTAAAATGATTTGGTGGCAAATTTGCGTCACTAGTGTCTCGGTTTCTTTTACATTAGCTTCCCAAATAGTGCATCATTGTCATGTATAAGTGCTTATCTATACCTAAAATATTGTGCGATCGTCAAGGCCATAGTGGATCCATATGTCGTATTCAATGTTGATCAAGTGATTCCTATTTCCATGGTAATAATTATTCATGAATGTGTATTAAATTCTGTTCATTCAGTAAATGTATAGGGGTTGGTTTATTCTAAAACAGTGATATGGGGTTTTCCAGTAGTCAGATCGGAGTAAATTCAGTATGACTAATCATTGTGTCTTGATTTTGGTAGTTTGGATAGATGAATTAAGGGCACTGAGAATTGTCTGAATCCCCTTGAAAAATATGTAACATAGAGATACAGAGATGGCGGTAAGTATCAAATAAATATCGCAGTCATAACGCTTCCAGAATGCTAATCTAGACTCAGGAGATTGGTGGATGCTCTTCATGGGGTCATCCGTCTTCCCGGCATATATCATCTGCTCAGCAATATCGGCCGCATACTGAATCCGTTTGGAGTTGATTTGGGCCAGAAGCTGCATGCGATGTACATTCCTTGCGAAGTGGCCGTCTTTATCCTCAAGCAGTAGCCTGGTTTTCTCCATCATCTCAGGGACGCTGAAGGTGGTGAGCTCCATGGGAATAGAGACTCCGGCAGACTGAAGGTTGGCAGCATTGTAAAAGTGATCCCCGAAAGTTGGTATGTTGAGCACCCTGGTTCCAGTCACCAATGCTTCATTTGAGCTATCCAGACCCCCATGAGAAACAAATAGCACAGTGCTTGGGTGGGAAAGAATGGAGAATTGGGGTGCGAAATCAAGGATCCTGATATCCTCATGTTGATTCTTCAGGATTTGTTCAACCTGGATGGTGGCATTGTTGACACGTATCTCTTCAGGGAACTCTTCGGTGGCTGATGCGGAGAGAGGCCAGATGGCACCATCGATGACTTTGTCCTCGAGCAACTGCAACACACTAGTCAGGATTTTGGTGATGGTGGATCTTTCAAGTTGCGCGACGGTGCCGAATGCGATGTACACCACCTTTTGACGAGAGTCAAGGAATGCCTGCAACTCGGGCGTCAATGCTGGGTACTCGGGTGAGAGCAGAGGCCCAACAAGGTGAACATTCGGTGGCAAGTTCTTGGGTTTCTGTGAACAATGGGTTAGATCATGAGCATGAGTCTGAAGTAAGTGACATGGAGATTCTCAGTCAAAACTTACATCGATACCGAAGAAGCTGTTGACAAACATGACTCCCTTGTCAATGTTGTTGAAGCCGAACTCTTTCCGGGCCTGTGCCCCAACCTTGACTCGCTCTCTGTTTGCTATCCGTGCAAAGCGCCAGTTTTTCCAGAGATACATCAAGCGACGCTTGAAATTACGATTGAACCGGCTAACGATTCCCGAATCCATGACAGCGGATCCAACATCCAATGAGCTGGTTATGGTATCTGAAATTGAGTGCACTATTGAGAATGATTGAGACCGTTTGTTAGTGACAGGCTAGCACGTATGCGAATTGGAGGGAGACCTACATGCTCCTAATGAAGGGAGTTGTACAGTAAATGGAATGTCCAAATCGTGAGCTGCATCAATACAACCAAAGTTGAAAACATCGCACATCACCAAACTTGGCTTTTCTTCTGCGAATATCCTTGCCAGTTGATTGTACGATTCATCATAGGAAATTTGCCACATCACAGCAAGGACGTGTAGGAGATCATCCCTATCAGCATTGCGAGTGACCTTTTTCGCGATTTCTTTGAGCTCGGTCATTGTCAGGGGACTATCACCCATGGAGACTCTTTCAAAACCCCAAGGGTTAGCCATGTCAAGGAAAGGCGTGAAGCTAGCAAAGCCCACTTCATATCCACGTCGCTTCAATACGTTGGCGATCTGAAATATTGGCTTGGCGTGAGAATATCCCCCGAAGTGGGATGAGATCAGAACCTTTTTTGGTTGTCTCCATGTCTCGTTGAACAAAGCTTGCCCTGAAATGTGAGCGATGAGAGAAGGTAAGATAAACAGTGACTGAAGCTTCATATTGATTGAGCTGTGAAGATTTGGGAATCGATACCACTTATATACGGTAGAGTTGGGAGGGGCCTCCTTTGAACCATGGTTAGCTGATAAAGATAAGACGATGATGACAGTGATCTGATAACATCTCCAACAGTATGCAAACAGTATTGGTAAGGACGTATTTGCATGGGATCATACTGGTTTTCGGTGATGTTGAGCTGGCTCCGCTAGAACGGCAAAATAGGGAAAGCATGCTGTATCGTCCCCGAAATGTTCCTGATTATTATTGCTCGAATCATTTGTCCATACTCCATCAATGAACACTACTTTAACTTTGAAACCTGTTTCACCTACTATTTTGACGAATATCCGGCAAATGAATTCTTTTAGATATTGCGGAGTGTATGGATGGTAGTCCGAAGTGGTGATACCTCGGCGAATGATGAGGCCGAGAATATGTATTAGGCGGGGTACATATGGCATTGCAATCGACGATCAATTCCTATTTGATTTTTAGATTGTTGTAATTTTGCTGTAATCTTGATTGCTTCATCTTATAACCAGATTCGGTACTCGTGCCAAAGATTTAAAATCAAAAATCATCTCCAATTTTCTTAAATGGGACGTATGAGCCTCTTTCTCTGTACAAAGTTTACGAATTACCAAAGATTTCTTTGGAAATGCTAGGAGCTCTATTTGCTGCTTCCACTGTTGAGAGAGCTGGTACTTTCGAGAATGTTGAGGTAGCTGAGCTAGCGATTGATTTAGTTTTTACCAAGAGATCGAGTTCTCAACATTTATTTCTAAACTTGACCCTATATTATATTTCTCAACTTGGGGAAGATGGAAATAAACTAGCCTAAAGTTTTTTGACCTTCGCAGACGGAGAAAAAGAAATAACAGCCTCAAAGGCCACTTGTGCCAGCCGGAAAAAGCCATAGGATAGCATGGTTGAGATGCTGATCAATATTATGTAGATATCTAGGTCATATCGTAGCCAGAGCGACAACCTGGATTCAAGTGTTTGATGAATGTTCTTCATTGGATCATCCGTGTTCCCAGCATAAATCATCTGTTCAGCAATATCGGCTGCATGCTGAATCCGTTTGGAGTTGATTTGGGCTAAAAGCTGCATACGATGTACATTCCTTGCGAAGTAGCCGCCTTTATCCTCAAGCAGTAGCTTGGCTTTTTCAATCATCTCGGGGATGGAAAATGTGTTTATATCCATGGGAATGGTAACTCCAGCAATTTTAAGGTTAGCTACATTATAAAACTGATCTCCGAAGACTGGTAGGCTGAGTACTCTAGTTCCAGTCACCAATGCTTCATTGGCACTGTCCAAACCGCCATGAGAAACAAATAGCACAGTGTTTGGGTGGGAAAGGACAGAGAACTGCGGTGCAAAATCAAGGATCCTGATATTCTCATGCAGATTCTTCAGGATTTGTTCAACCTGGATGGTGGCATTGTTGACATGTATCTCTTCAGGGAACTCTTCGATGGCCGATACGGAGAGAGGCCAGATGACACCATCAACGGCTTTATCATCGAGCAACTGTAACACACTAGTCAGGATTTTGGTAATCTTGGCTCTATCAAGTCGAACATTGGTGCCAAATGCAATATAGGTAACTCTTTGTCGAGAATCAAGGAATGACTGCAACTCAGGTGTCAATGGTGGGTACTCAAATGAGAGCAATGGCCCAACAAGGTGAACATTGGGGGGTAGATTTTTTGGTTGCTAAATGCCAAATGTTAGGTCTGGTCCCAACAGTAAGATAGTTAGATCTTGATAACTTACATCGATTCCAAAGAAGCTGTTTACAAAGATCACCCCCTTATCGAAGTTATTGAATCCCGGCTCTTGCCGTACTACTGAACCAGACTTGACCCGCTCTTGATTTGCTATCTGTGTGAAATGCCAATTTTTCCATAGGTATTCCAAGCGACGCTTGAAGTTCCGATTGAACCGACCAACTACCCCGAAATCCGTAGTAACTGATCCAATATCTAGAGAGTTTATCACGGTGTCTGATATCGAATATACTGGAGAAAAAAGTGGGTACACTGTCAGCATCATGTAGTTATATAAAGAATTTGTATGGAATCTTACGTAGACACAGAGATGCCACCTGTACTGAGAACGGGATGTTCAAATCAGAGGCAGCATCAATGCAGCCAAAGTTGAAGACATCACACATCACAAAGTTTGGCTTTTCTTCAGCAAATATCCTTTTCAGCTGTTGATAGGAATAATCATAAGCTGTGTGCCACATTATCGCGACAACTTTCATGATATCCATGTGAGGGTCACTAATCAGCCTCTTTGATGCTTCCTTGATCTCCTCAACAGTTAGTGGCCCATCACCCATTGGTATTTTTCGCATCCCCCAAGGGTTCGCTAAATCAAGAAATGGCGTGAAACTAGCAAAGCCCACTTCGTATCCACGTCGTTCTAATGCACTTGCAACTTGAAAAATAGGCTTCGCATGAGAGTATCCCCCATAATGGGACGAGATGATGATTTTACCTGGCTGCCGCCAAGTCTCGTTAAATGAAACCTGGCCTGTGGCCAAAGAGATAAAAGATGGTAGAATAAGGAGTGTAATTTTCATACTGTATGATTTGATTCTCCTATAGACATCATACGCATACTTATATAGTAAAAATTGCAGTGTAGAGAATCATCTTTTGGTCCAAAGACCCTCATCTACGAATAGTTCAATCTGATAAGGATGGGTGCACAAAGAATCTGATAACTCGCTGTACATTATTTCCATCTGATAATTTTGAAGTACACTACATATCGCTTGTGGTACTACTTTTACTTAAACTCCCCCCATCAATCGTCTTACTCAACATGTATCATCATACTTAATGCAATCAATAAAGCTCTGTATATCCGCTAGAACGGAAAAACTGTCAACAAACATACAACATGAATATTAGTGTACACTTCATTGTTAACTCTGAGTCATTTCAAATGCGGTGTCAGCCAGTACAACGAAGATTCAGATATAGAAGTATTTCTCGCATACCAAACATCACTCCAATATATCCCCAAAGGAATGAACTAGACAGCATGTGGTAACTGCGGAGCGTCTAGTTTATGTTTATGATGTCCTTTAAACTCAGCGAACAGGTTCAAGTCATTGCATATGCTCGTGTGTGATGATCATTACCAAATACGGCCTCGATTTCCAAAATAGGATAGAGAAGGTGTTGTGTGGCAGCCAGGCTATACTTTCGAAGATGAGATGGATGGGTCAAGTATATATGCTCCTGTACCGAGCCAGTTTATGAAGCCCTTTATTAAATTGGTTTCTCCGCAGTTGATATTTCAGCTTGCGAATTCAGTCCAATGAAGCCCTAGTCTAGATAATCATACACAATACCTGATGTCGACCCTGTCTTGTTTTGTTGGGACCAATTAGGTCTTGGCCACAAATCCACCACTTCGATCATTTGTTATTGTTAAATTATTAAGCCCTCTGATCAGAAGTTATTTGCGATTTATTTATAGCCTATTTTAGATGACAATTCTAAAGGTAGGGTGTGGATAGATGGTTACATGCTACTTGTCATAAATGTGCATTTATCTTCAACTAATTATAATTTAAGTTGGCTGCAAAGCCCTTCATATCAATTTGTCAAACGAAGTTACCTTCATAACGTCTTAACTTTTGTGGATTTTACAGTAGGGTTGGTAACATCAATAGCCATCTGACTCAACTTGAATAATCCATATGATAGTAAACTTGAGATGATGATTAATATCAAGTAGATATCCAAGTCACATTGTTGCCAGAGCGTCCATCTAGACTCCGGAGATTGGTGGATGCTCTTCATGGGGTCATCCGTCTTCCCGGCATATATCATCTGCTCAGCAATATCGGCCGCATACTGAATCCGTTTGGAGTTGATTTGGGCCAGAAGCTGCATGCGATGTACATTCCTTGCGAAGTGGCCGTCTTTATCCTCAAGCAGTAGCCTGGTTTTCTCCATCATCTCAGGGACGCTGAAGGTGGTGAGCTCCATGGGAATAGAGACTCCGGCAGACTGAAGGTTGGCAGCATTGTAAAAGTGATCCCCGAAAGTTGGTATGTTGAGCACCCTGGTTCCAGTCACCAATGCTTCATTTGAGCTATCCAGACCCCCATGAGAAACAAATAGCACAGTGCTTGGGTGGGAAAGAATGGAGAATTGGGGTGCGAAATCAAGGATCCTGATATCCTCATGTTGATTCTTCAGGATTTGTTCAACCTGGATGGTGGCATTGTTGACACGTATCTCTTCAGGGAACTCTTCGGTGGCTGATGCGGAGAGAGGCCAGATGGCACCATCGATGACTTTGTCCTCGAGCAACTGCAACACACTAGTCAGGATTTTGGTGATGGTGGATCTTTCAAGTTGCGCGACGGTGCCGAATGCGATGTACACCACCTTTTGACGAGAGTCAAGGAATGTCTGCAACTCGGGCGTCAATGCTGGGTACTCGGATGAGAGCAGAGGCCCAACAAGGTGAACATTCGGTGGCAAGATCTTGGGTTTCTATGAACAATGGGTTAGATCATGAGCATGAGTCTGAAGTAAGTGACATGGAGATTCTCAGTCAAAACTTACATCGATACCGAAGAAGCTGTTGACAAACATGACTCCCTTGTCAATGTTGTTGAAGCCGAACTCTTTCCGGGCCTGTGCCCCAACCTTGACTCGCTCTCTGTTTGCTATCCGTGCAAAGCGCCAGTTTTTCCAGAGATACATCAAGCGACGCTTGAAATTACGATTGAACCGGCTAACGATCCCCGAATCCATGGCAGCGGATCCAACATCCAATGAGCTGGTTATGGTATCTGAAATTGAGTGCACTATTGAGAATGATTGAGACCGTTTGTTAGTGACAGGCTAGCACGTATGCGAATTGGAGGGAGACCTACATATTCCTAATGAAGGGAGTTGTACAGTAAATGGAATGCCCAAATCGTGAGCTGCATCAATACAACCAAAGTTGAAAACATCACACATCACAAGGCCTGGCTTGCCGTCAGCCAGAATTCTTGAAAGCTGCTTATACGAGTGCTTATATGATAGCTCCCACATGAATGTGATGATTGTAAAGATACTACTGTTACCAGGTTCGCGAATACGTTTCCTTACAAGCTGCTTGTACTGTTTCAATGTTACAGGTCCATCCCCAATAGAGATTCTTTCAAAGCCCCAAGGTTTTGCCAAGTTTACGAAGGGAGTGAAGCTGATGAAGCTTACTTCATGTCCGCGCTCTTTCAAAACATTGGCGATCTGGAATATAGGTTTTGCGTGAGAATATCCTCCGTAGTCAGAAGCGATCAAGATTTTGCTTGGTTGCCGCCATGTCTCATTGAACACAAGATGGCCCGTCACGAGAGTGACGAGAGAAGATAGAAAATTTAATGGATAAAGCTTCATATTTTCTGTGTGAATCTCCTTCAAACGATTAACATTGCTCTTAAATATCCCAACATGAAGCAATATTGGTTCCTTCCAACCCTTTAGATTTCACACCGTTGACGATCTGAATACACTTCGTGTCACAAAGATAGACAGCGAGTATGCTTGGATGATCTATCCCATTCGACCAATAGATTTTACACCCAAATATTAGTTTAATGACTTCATCGTCAATTACCCCAGTAACCAAGTGCTAGAATATGCCGCCCCAACCGCGAGAACGGAGAATCAATCGGCGCGCATGATGCTTTACAAATTTGTATTAGCTGTTGGAGGCTATTCGCTGGTACAGCAATATTCTTAAAGCACGGAGCAGAAAACTCGCTTGCTTATTATAGTATGATGATCCTGAGTAGCCCAGCAATTTCAGATTGATTGCGGAGTGTATCAACGTCAACCATCGCTGCTCGGCGCATGTTAAGGCCGAAGAATCGTGGTGATGGTGTAGATGACGATCGATGGCCAAATATAACCAAGATGACTTAGTGTACCAGGGCACGCTACTTTCAATCGCTTGATTGGAAATGTAATGATGTGATGGCTAGTGTATTCCAAATGATATCGCGATTTTGGCTTTAGCTGCTTCATACCATGTACCACCATTAATATGATTCTATGTAGCTAAGCCCTTGCGGTATTTCACCCGAATTAGCCGGAAACGTATGGACGAATGAAATGCATGCTGTCAGCACATACACCAGTAGAGGCCCCATTCTTTCTCTTATCACTGCAATTCCCGATTTCGAAGGTCCTGAGTTGTAACAAGAGACTGGGGCCAGGCTCTTCTCGTTGATGATGTGTTCAACGAATTAATGAAGATCACTTGTAAGCAACAACTTCTACAAACACCATGCTGTTTGCACAACCAAACCAGATATTGGATGTGGTGACAATCATTCAAGGATGCAAAGAATGCTGTGGTTAATCTTAGTCATCTGTTCTTTCATGACAAGGTGATTCATCAATGCCCTTTATAGATCCACTTGCTTTCATAGCATAATGTCATTTATATGGCAATATCCGCAGCATACTGATCTGAGTACATTGATGGCAATATGGATAGAGTAGGTGTTTATTTTGAATTGGACCCAGGGTATTCACACGTAGGGTTGTTTTCGCTTGGCAGTTTATTGCTAAACAACGAACTACTCCAACATTTGGCAGCATCATTCCAGGTATAGAAAGGTGCAGATCATAAGATGTGTACAAAATCTGGGGATGTTTGGAACTGAAGAATTAGCACAATACGAGCACCATTGGAGCAAGTAGAAAACCATAATATAATATAAGGATACAAAAGTTTAGTAATGGTTTTGAGTTTTTGCAATAAAGAATCCTCTATTGATATGATACATCCTTTGCAGCTAGTTGTAACGCATGAGCAATCATGCCCAATATTATTTACAGTATGTGACAATAAGGTTGGATTGTGTATTTCATTGCAACAAAGACTTCATTGTGCTGGTCTGTATACAAATTCCCAATAGTTTGGTTTTGGTAGGCTGAACAGGTGGGTTAATGGCACCAGCAACCCATCCGGCCAACTTGAATGCTATATAGAATATTGAAGCAGAGCAAACAACCAACATCAGGTAGGTATCCAAGTAATACTGCTTTCAAAGTAGCAATCTGGACTCAGGTGATTGGTAGATACTCTTCATAGGATCATCTGCATCTCCAGCATAGATCATCTGCTCGGCAATGTCAGCTACTTGCTCAGTTCGTTTAGAGTTGATTTGGGCCAAGAGTTGCATATGACGCAGATTCCTTGCAAATTTACCATCCTTATCCTCAAGTAGTTGTCGAACTTTTTTTATTCATTTCTGACACGGAAAATGTGCCCACTCTCATAAATACCGATACACCGGAGGCTTCGAGATTAGCAACATTATGGAAGTGGTCACCAAAGGCTGGAATATTCAATATTTTTATGCCAGTTACCAGTGCCTCATTAGAGCTATCCAAGCCACCGTGTGGTTTCTGAATACTAACTGCTAGATTCCACGACCTGATTCATGATAAAATGCCAATGTAGCTTGCATTCATACAGATAAAAACTATTCACAAAAACAACATCTTTGTCCACATTGCTGAACCAGAACTCTTCTTGGACCCGTGAATCGAGTTAAAACCGATCCTTATCCACAACTTGTGCAAAGAGCCAGCTTTTCCAAAGTGAAGTCAAACGGTGTTTGAAGTTACCACTAAATCGACCAATGAAACTAGAATCTACACTTGTAGCTCTATTGTCCAAAGCCGCGGAAACGGTATCATATATTGAGTGTACTGAGTATTCAATTTGACAGAATTACCTTCAAATAGACGAAAAAAGGAGTATTCGAGAGATTTGCATACATCCAGTGATGGTACTGGTACAGAGAATGGAATACTGGGATTGTAAGCTACATCAGCACAGGCAAAATTGAAGATGTCCCACATCACAGAACTCTGCTGTTCTTCCGCGAAAATCATTGTTGGTTGCTGATAGGTATAAGAGTATGTGACCTTCCACATCATGAAGACAACTATGAGGATGTTTTCCCCATCAGGATCTCGCATGAGCTCGTTTAACTTCTCCATTGTTAAAGGCCTATTCACCATGGAAATCCTGGCAAATCCACGAATGGTGTAGAACTGACGAAGCCAACATCGTATCCACGTTTCTTGAGAAAATTGGCTTTGCATGGGAATATCTTCCGCAATGAGAAGAGATCAATATCTTCCTTGATTCTCGCCAAGTCTCATTGAATAATGCCTAACTGGAAAGCAGCCATAAGAGAAGGCATGGTGGGAAATCCCAAAGCCTAATGCTACCTTATTCGAGGGAATACTCCTACTTATTTAAACTCAACCTGACTCCATGATGCAAATCGGCTATACATACAACTAGATCAACTATCCTAATATGGTCGAAATTTCTTGTTCATTTGATGTAACAATTCGATCCATTGAAAGGTATTGAAAATTCCCAATTAAATAGAATTAGTTTCTGAATGAGCGATCATCACGGCCTCGGTAGATTCTTAATGGTTATGTGGCCTTGATGAATACTCCTATTATATATTTATAGTTTTTTGACCTTCGCTGATTGATTCGCAAGGATGCAAAGTCTTCGGAGTGACCTGTACGTCAAGTAAGGTAAAGAAACACCGGCACCGATCAATATCAGGTAGATATCCAAGTCGTATCTCTTCCACAACACTAATCTAGATTCGGGGGATTGATAGATGCTCGTCATGGGCTCATCAGGTTTACCAGCATAGATCAACTGCTCCACGACATCCGCAGCGTAGTGAATTCGTTTGGAACTGATTTGAGCCAAAACCTGCATGCGACGTAGGTTACTCGCAAACTGGCCACCTTTATCCTCGAGTAGCAATTTGGCCTTGTCGGTCATTTCTGAGGAGGTGAAGGTGGTGATCTCCATTGGGATGGAAACCCCGCAGGACTGGAGGTTCACAGCATTGTAGAAATGGTCACCGAATGCTGGGATGTTCAGTATTTTTGTGGCAGTTACCAGTGCCTCGTTAGAGCTATCCAAGCCACCGTGTGAAACAAATAGGACGGTGTTGGGGTGCGAGAGGATGGAAAATTGGGGGGCAAAATCAAGCATTCTGAAACTCGCATCTTGGTTCTTCAGGATGGGTTCAGTTGGAATGGTGGCAGTGGTGGTGGTGGTGGTGGTGGTATTATTGTTGATCAGTATTTCTTTGGGGAACTCCTCAATGGATGATGCGGAAATGGGCCAGATGACTCCATCAATCGCTTTGTCATGAAGCAGCTGGGACACGCTGGTCAGTATTCTCTCGATAGTGGATTGCTCGAGTTGCATGTGAGTGCCGAAAGCGATATAGACCACCCTCGGATGTGAGTCAAGGAAGGCCTTCAAGTCAGGGGTCAGTGGCGGATACTCGGGCGAAAGCAAAGGCCCAACGAGGTGAACATTGGGCGGTAGATACTTTGGTTTCTGAATCGTAGCGGTTAGATATTGGGTCACAGACAAGTGTACAGTATTATGGTGACTTACATCGACTCCAAAGAAGCTGTTCACAAATATCACCCCTTTGTCCATATTATTATATCCAAACTCTTGTCTCGCCACTGATCCAACCTTGATTCGATCCTGGTTTGCCTTCCGGGAAAAGCACCAATTGCTCCACAAGAAGCGGAAACGACGCCTAAAGTTGCGATTGAATCGACTTAGGATTCCTGTATCCGTATCGGCGGATCTTTTATCCAAGGAGTCAGTGACAGTATCTGTTACTGAGTGCACTATAGTAAAAGGTGTTAGGCTTGTGTAGCGACTTGATTCGTGATGGACTTACTGAGGCCCAGCGAAGGAAGTTGAACTGAGAAAGGGATATTCAAGTGATAGGCAGCATCAATACACCCGAAGTTAAATACGTCACACATGACAAAGCTAGGTTTCTCCTCAGTAAGAATCCTCGTCAGCTGTCTATAGGAGGACTCATAAGTGATATCCCACATGATCGTGACTATCTTCATGATGCTATCCCTATCAGAATTTCGAGTAGCTTCTTTCATAATCTCCTTGTACTCTTTCATGGGTAAAGACCCCTCTCCCATAGACAATCTGTTAAATCCCCAAGGTTTCGCCAAATCTAAGAACGGCGTAAAGCTGGCAAAGCTGACTTCATACCCACGTTGTTTCAGCACATGGCCGATCTGTAGGATTGGTTTTGCATGGGAATATCCGCCATAATGGGATGAAATCAGTACCTTCTTTGGTTGTCGCCAGGTTTCATCGAACAAAAATTGGCCAGCTACCAGAGAAATGAGATAGGGTAAAGTGAGCAATGAATAAGCCTTCATGCTGCTCGATTCAATCTCTGGGGGAATCTAACCAGTTTGCTCTTATATATCTACAAGTGCCAAATGTAAATTCTCTATTTGTGCCACATGTAGTCAACACCACGGAATGTAAACCTCAAGCATGTGCTATCGAAAATTATGCGGATCAGTTGTTTATGCCTATTTTTGGGTATCTGTCGCTCGTCACATCGACAATGGCCCTTGGCACTGACAGCGATGCATTAGCACATGGGTAGCTTCATGGGCGAATGGGGCTTCTACTGCTCAAAGAATGCAGCAAATGCTGCTAGCACGCGATTTCGAAGCGTCAGACTTTTATATATAACTGTCTGATACGCCTTACCAAGAGTCAAAATCCTTTCTAGACATCGGGGTTGCGAATTGATTTTTCCAGTAGCAAAGCCCTACGGATCACGTTTACGAGTACCGCACTACGTGAAAGTTAGCATTGATTGTGTAAAAAGATGTAAAGAACAGTCATGATGGATACCAACTGCAGGCGCGATAAATAATAGTCATTTGATTTGCTCAGGGTTGACTGCATGTCAAACGTGCATATAGATTATCATCTTGATTGCGCCGTTATATAAAAACGCATTATGCTTGCTTACGACAGAAGTTGGAATTGCAAGTTGAAAGCCAGAAGCCCGAGTTTGCGTGCCATAGATCGAGTTATATGAATCCGTTATATGCCTTCGGCTTGAAACTGTTGCCACTCAATAGCACTAACCGAACATCATTAACGGATTGCGGGTAGAATTGCCAGTGTTTGCTTTGCTTTGCGCATTTACGGCCGCAAATCCATTTCTTCTCATATCGATTACTACTGGACTACTTTCAAATTGTTGCATATTTCATTGTTGTATAAGTCCATGTATTTAGAAGCAAGGCCCTAATCTGGTTCCGATTAACTTATCTTGACTTTGATAGCCCTATGTAGGCAAACCATTCGGCCAGCCTCAGTGATATGTATAGAAGAGTTGATGTGGAGCTAGCCAAGAGTAAATAAAGATCATAATCCAACTGTGTCCAGAGTTGTAGCCTATCAGGGGTTTGGTAAGTACTCTTCAATTGCTTGGCAAGATCAGCAGCATATTGTATCCATTTAGAAGTTATCTGAACCAATGTTTGCAAGGGTTGTACATTGCTGGTTTAGCGTGGTCTTTTGGAACATTGAATTGATGAAGGCTTTTATTTTCTTTGGGGGGGAGGGTGATATACTAGTCGTTTGAAGGTTTAAAGTGGGGTAAAAATAATGACCATAGACAGGGATATTCCGGTCAGAGGTACCTCGTTGGAGCTGAGCAAATCTTCATGGCTCACCGGAATTCTATATCGCTTTATTTATACTTCAAAAAGAGCTGATTGCCAAGAATAAATTCAGTAGCTGTAAATACAGAGCCCACAAGATATATCTCCACTCACAGTATTTTGGTTTTGGTGGCGAGAGTATACGAGTTACTGGTATCAATAAACCATTGAACTACTTTAAAGATTGAATAGAATAATAACGAAGCGGTGGATGCCAATATCATGTATATATCAGCATCCCACCGTTTCCAGAATGGCCATCTGGATTCAGGTGATTGGTAGATGCTCTTCATCGGATCCTCGGTTTTGCCAGCATAGAGCATTTGTTCGGCAACATCTGCAGCATATTGAATCCGTCTGGAGTTGATCTGGGCAAGTATCTGCATGCGGCGCACATTGCTGGCGAACTGGCCATCCTTGTCTTCGAGAAGTAGCTTGGCCTTCTCAACCATTTCTCGTGATGGTGAAGGTGGTGATTTCCATCGGGATGGACACCCCAGATGTTTGCAGATTAGCAGCATTGTAGAAATGATCTCCAAAGGTAGGGATGTTCAACACCCTCGTTCCAGTCAAGAGCGCCTCATTGGAGCTGTCCAGGCCACCATGAGAGACGAATAGCACGGTACTAGGATGGGAGAGTACGGAGAACTGGGGTGCAAAGTTGAGAATTCGGACATTTTCATGCTGATTCTTGAGGATGGGATCCACTGGGATGGTGGCATTGTTGATGTATACTTCATCCGGGAACTCCTCGATGGCTGAAGCGGAGATGGGCCAGATCACCCCATCAATAGCTCCATCGTCGAGCAGCTGCAATACGCTAGTCAGTATGTTAACTATTGTGGGCTGTTGAAGCTGCATGATTGTGCCGAAGGCTATGTATGCCACTCGTTTACGAGGGTTTAGGAATTCCTCCAGGTCAGGAGTCAGAGGAGGATACTCGGGGGAAAGCAAGGGCCCAACAAGGTGAACATTGGGTGGTAGATTCTTTGGTTTCTGAGGGTTGGTGGTGAGATGTTAGGTCGGGGACAGCTATGCAATACCAAGGCAACTTACATCGATTCCAAAGAAGCTGTTCACAAAGATCACACCCTTATCGATGTTGTTGAATCCAAACTCTTGTCGCGCCACTGATCCTGCCGTGATCCGATCCTTGTTTGCCAGCTGTGCAAATCGCCAGTTATTCCACAGGTATTCTAATCTGTGCTTGAAGTTACGATTGAACCGGGTAATAATTCCAGAGTCAGCAGCAACAGTTCCAATGTCCAACGAGTTGGTAATGCTGTCGGATATGGAGTGCACTGGACAGAGTGGAGAGAGTTAGTCGCTACGAGGTGGTGCATGTGTCAAACTATTGGTAGGCTTACATATCCCTAATGAAGGCATCTGCATGGAGAATGGAATACGCAAAGAATGCGCGGCATCGATGCATCCAAAGTTGAAGACATCGCACATCACAAAGCTTGGTTTTTCCTCAGAAAAGATCCGGGTGAGCTGTTGATAGGAAGGGATGTATGCCAATTGCCAGAATACTGCGACGGCTGTAACGATGTTCTTCCTGTCGTGATCTCGAGTGGCATTTTTCATCGTTTCTTTGATCTGATCGGCGGTCAATGGCCCGTCACCCATGGTGATTCTCCTGAAACCCCATGGCTTGGCTAAATCTATGAACGGCGTGAAACTGGCATAGCTCACTTCGTAGCCCCGCTGCTTGAGAACACTGGCGATTTGAAAAATCGGCTTTGCATGGGAGTATCCACCGAAGTGTGACGAGATGATGATTTTTCCTGGCTGTCGCCAAGTCTCGTTGAGCAGTGAATGACCTGATGCCATTGCGAGCAGCACTGATAGGACAAGAGATATAATGAACGTCATGGTGTTGATGATGAGGTTGATCTCGATTTAAGCTGGTCTTTTATACCCTCGAAGCTAGGAGGGCCTGGCTGCACGTTATTGCGTACTCGCCCGGAATAGCAAGCTGCCTTCATCATACTTTGTGCCATGTGTAAATGGGCTATACATTTGTTAGAGCTCTCTATCTAAACGAGGATTATATTAAGAATATGCAGCAACTGCAGCATGAATTCAGTACACCTTTAGTCATAATTAGTGCTCACCTGGGCATGTGCGATAGGGGCTTTAGTGCCTGAGCGTAAAAATAATCAAATGGCACTAGGATTTTCCGAACAATTATTAATGAATAACCCCATGGACATTGCTGAGCCCTGGAAAAAACCTGTAATTATTAGATGGTGTCGGTCTTCATAAAGATGAATAGGAGAGACCAACAGATGGACCATGTTAGTGTCTTGACCCGCGATTTCTACAGTATTTTGCCTTGATAATTAACAACAATAGCAAGCTAATAAGAGGATATGGATAGTAAGATTAATTAATCAAGTCGAAAGTCACACTTCCATTGTGGATTCAGCGGTTGACGAACGCCCTTCATCGGTCTTTGGGCTTTACAGACATAACGCATCTGCTCGGAAACATTCGCAGTATACTGAATTCATTTTGAGTTGATCAGCGACTTCTTTTGTAAGTAACTCTGAGAAATGTGGGGTGAATACTTGCAGAACATAAGATTCAGTAAGGCGAACATTGGGCAAGGGTTTCTTCACAGATCACCCCCTTAACTACATTGTCGTCAAGTCACCCATTTGTCATCGGTTGAGTAACAGGTAGTTAAAGCTGCAACTGAATCCAAAGAATCGGTAACAATAAGCACGGAATAGAATACGATTTTTACCAAAGTTCAATTGCTATAGAATTTTGCGTTCTCTACGTATTGTGTCATATGCAGATAGGGAGAGCTCCGTTCTCGTATGTGATATGTGGATAAGGAATGTTTGTATCGCACATGTATTGAGCTAGTAGTGAGCACCCAAATGGATTAATACAATGCAAACTCAGGCCATTACCCTTGCCCTGAAACAGACGAGCCACTATCATGCCCATGTGGGGGTTTTCGCGGTGGAGGAGTCCTACTTCAAATCCGTGATGATATAATCAAATCCATATTTGCTATATATATATATTCACCGTCATGCTGTATGTTCGAAATGGTCATTTATTTATGAAATCTGGGTTGTGAGGAATTTCTGGGGCATATCCTGTATTAATCTGAGCACGTTGCAGTTGATTTGGATAAAAATACACATCACTGATCGCGTAAGATGAGGTGGAGTTGATTTTGGGGCTGCTGCTCAAACCAATTTTACCTTGGTGGGTTGTATTGTAGGATTGGTAGCATTAACAAACCACTGAGCTGACTTGAAAAAGATGCAGAATAATGCTGCACTGATACTGCCCATGATCAAGTAGATATCACAGTCATACCGC
Organism: Basidiobolus meristosporus CBS 931.73; assembly: GCA_002104905.1. Taxonomy (NCBI): domain Eukaryota; kingdom Fungi; phylum Basidiobolomycota; class Basidiobolomycetes; order Basidiobolales; family Basidiobolaceae; genus Basidiobolus; species Basidiobolus meristosporus. The sequence continues at coordinate 74,874 of MCFE01000072.1, forward strand.
TTCCAGAATGGCCATCTGGATTCAGGTGATTGGTAGATGCTCTTCATCGGATCCTCGGTTTTACCAGCGATAGACCATTTGTTCGGCAACATCTGCAGCATATTGAATCCGTTTGGAGTTGATCTGGGCAAGTATCTGCATGCGGCGCACATTGCTGGCGAACTGGCCATCCTTGTCTTCGAGAAGTAGCTTAGCCTTCTCAACCATTTCCTGTGATGGTGAAGGTGGTGATTTCCATCGGGATGGACACCCCAGATGTTTGCAGATTAGCAGCATTGTAGAAATGATCTCCAAAGGTAGGGATGTTCAACACCCTCGTTCCAGTCAAGAGCGCCTCATTGGAGCTGTCCAGGCCACCATGAGAGACGAATAGCACGGTACTAGGGTGGGAGAGTACGGAGAACTGGGGTGCGAAGTTGAGAATTCGGACATTTTCATGCTGATTCTTGAGGATGGGATCCACTGGGATGGTGGCATTGCTGATGTATACTTCATCCGGGAACTCCTCGATGGCTGAAGCGGAGATGGGCCAGATCACCCCATCAATAGCTCCATCGTCGAGCAGCTGCAATACGCTAGTCAGTATGTTAACTATTGTGGGCTGCTGAAGCTGCATGTATTGTGCCGAAGGCTAATGTATGCCACTCGTTTACGAGGGTTTAGGAATTCCTCCAGGTCAGGAGTCAGAGGAGGATACTCGGGGGAAAGCAAGGGCCCAACAAGGTGAACATTGGGTGGTAGATTCTTTGGTTTCTGAGGGTTGGTGGTGAGATGTTAGGTCAGGGACAGCTATGCAATACTAAGGCAACTTACATCGATTCCAAAGAAGCTGTTCACAAAGATCACACCCTTATCGATGTTGTTGAATCCAAACTCTTGTCGCGCCACTGATCCTGCCTTGATCCGATCCTTGTTTGCCAGCTGTGCAAATCGCCAGTTGTTCCACAGGTATTCTAATCTGTGCTTGAAGTTACGATTGAACCGGGTAATAATTCCAGAGTCAGCAGCAACAGTTCCAATGTCCAACGAGTTGGTAATGCTGTCGGATATGGAGTGCACTAGACAGAGTGGAGAGAGTTAGTCGCTACGAGGTGGTGCATGTGTCAAACTATTGGCAGGCTTACATATCCCTAATGAAGGCATTTGTATTGAGAATGGGATACGTAAATGATGGGCAGCATCGATGCATCCAAAGTTGAAGACATCGCACATCACAAAGCTTGGTTTTTCCTCAGAAAAGATCCGGGTGAGCTGTCGATAGGAAGGGATGTATGCCAATTGCCAGAGTACTGCAACAGCTGTAACGATGCTCTTTCTGTCGTGATCTCGAGTGGCATTTTTCATCGTTTCTTTGATCTGATCGGCGGTCAATGGCCCGTCACCCATGGCGATTCTCCTGAAACCCCATGGCTTGGCTAAATCCATGAACGGCGTGAAACTGGCATAGCTCACTTCGTAGCCCCGCTGCTTGAGAACACTGGCGATTTGAAAAATCGGCTTTGCATGGGAGTATCCACCGAAGTGTGACGAGATGATGATTTTTCCTGGCTGTCGCCAAGTCTCGTTGTGCAGTGAATGACCTGATGCCATTGCGAGCAGCACTGATAGGACAAGAGATATAATGAACGTCATGGTGTTGATGATGAGGTTGATCTCGATTTAAGCTGGTCTTTTATACCCTCGAAGCTAGGAGGGTCCTGGCTGCACGTTATTGCGTACTCGCCCGGAGTAGCAAGCTGCCTCCGCCGTACTTTGTGCCATGTGTAAAATGGGCTATACTTGTGTCAGAGCTCCTTATCTGAGCTTTAGGCACTTTTACTGCCAATGGTTTTACTGTGTGCGATAGTAGAGATAGCGCTTGAAATATCACAATGGATTAGTAATCAGCAACCTCACACCCACGCATAGTGTTTAGTCTTGAAACAGAGTACAGAAAGAATGCGGTTTACGTACAATTTATTTTGTGCTTTCGTGATGAATAGGTGCTTACAATTTAGCCCAGGGATCAGTTTTGAATTTCGTGTCGGCCAGTCACGAAAAAGAAGTCCACATTGAAACCTCAATTTTGGAGGCTGACCAAAGGAGATTTTTGGTTGCGGGTTCCTCTCTCTAAATAGGTGATGTATTGCTGGGTAGGGCGTTGATCATATACATACAACACCATCTTTTGCCGATTATGGGAACAATACTAGTAATAGACGGGTCCAGATGAAAGGAAACGTGGAGCCGGGTAACCTCATATTTCTTAGATTACGGAAGTAATCACCTGAATGTATTGATAACATGGCAGATGCTTTTGCAACAGCCCTGAGACAGGCATGCTATTTTTAGATGGAACCTAGTTGGGAACAAATTTTATAAGGGTGAAAATCCTTGTGTAGATTTCTAAAGAGATGAATAAGGGGTTTGCTTTGTATCCTACGGCGGTGTGATAACCACCCCACAGGTTGATGTTCACAATTGCTATGGTCAAGGCGTATTTACGTTTTCACTGGTAATAGTGCAAACGTTTCTATATTATACGGCTAGTGAATTATAGAGATTTTGATTATACATTTGTACATGCATATAACCAAGTACTCATAGTACTAGGAATCAAGCAGATTTAGATGCATTGGAAGTCACTTCTTAAATACTTAATAAGAATGGAATACAAAATATTAACAAGCACAAGAAACCGTATTACCTAGACTGTTACTGATTGCTTTTTAATGCTAAATAAGTCATCAAATGTACTTCAGACCTGCACATGAGACGATGGGGCTAAACGGTGTTGCCGGGTTGGCTTAAACGCAAAGGTGTATTTATCGAAGATACAGCGGAGTTTGTGAGGAGTATGCCGTACTGATTATATTACTCAACGAAGAGACTACTGATATTACAAGTACATAACATGGATTACCATAGGGAAAGTCCATGGTACTTTTACATCAAGAATCATAGTATTTTTACCTTGGTGGATTGGGCTGATAAGTTAATCGTATTAGCAAGCCACTGTACTGATTTGAACAGCGCATAGAATAGCGACGCGCAGAAACTAGTTATTATCAAATAGATGTCACAGTCATACCGCTTCCAGAATGGCCATCTGGATTCAGGTGATTGGTAGATGCTCTTCATCGGATCCTCGGTTTTACCAGCATAGAGCATTTGTTCGGCAACATCTGCAGCATACTGAATCCGTTTGGAGTTGATCTGGGCAAGTATTTGCATGCGGCGCACATTACTGGCGAACTGGCCATCCTTGTCTTCGAGAAGTAGCTTGACCTTCTCAACCATTTCTGTGATGGTGAAGGTGGTGATTTCCATCGGGATGGACACCCCAGATGATTGCAAATTAGCAGCATTATAGAAGTGGTCACCGAAAGATGGGATGTTCAGTATTCTTTTACCAGTTAACAATGCCTCATTGGAGCTGTCCAAACCAGCGTGTGAGACGAAGAGCATGGTATGCGGATGGGAGAGTATGGAGAACTGGGGTGCAAAGCCAAGGATTCGGAAGTCTTCGTGTTGGTTTTTGAGGATTGATTCGGTTGCTATGGTCACATTGTTGACAATGATTTCACTTGGAAATTCTTCAGTATCCGATGAGGCAACTGGCCAAATAACTCCGTCAATTACATTGTCGTGAAGCAAATGTACAACTCCCGTCAGTATCTTGGTTATTGTTGCTTGCTGAAGTTGCATGTGGGTACCAAATGCGATGTAGACAACCCGCTGATGAGTGTTGAGGAAGTTTTCCAGATCGGGTGTCAAAGAAGGGTACTCAGGGGAGAGCAAAGGCCCTACCAGATGAACATTGGGTGGCAGGGTTTTCGGTTTCTAGACATGGTTGGAATAAATTTAGGGATCAAGCAATGCCATCATATGCTGGTGGGCTTACGTCGATTCCGAAGAAGCTATTCACAAAGATCACACCCTTATCTATGTTGTTGAAGCCAAACTCTTGTCGAGCCACTGATCCTGCCTTGATCCGGTCCTTGTTTGTCAGTTGTGAAAATTGCCAGTTCTTCCATAGATATTGTATGCGGCGCCTGAAATTCCGATTAAACCGGTGAAAAATTCCGGAATCTGCGGTTACAGTTCCAATATCCAGTGAGCTGGTAACCACATCAGATATGGCGTGCACTAAATCAAATAGTGAGCATGAATCATCAGGAGTAGCACATTCCCCTAGATGCTAAGACTTACGGATCCCCAAGGAAGGCACTTGCACAGAGTACGGAATCTGTAAATCATAAGCAGCGTCGATACACCCGAAGTTGAAGACGTCGCACATCACAAAGCTAGGATCCTCTTGAGCAAATATTTTCTTCAACCGCTCATACGTGTAGCCGTATGCTGCTTGCCACATTGTTGTGACAATCGTTAGTATGCTTTCTCTATCAGGGTTACGGGTAGCTTCAGTCATAGCTGCTTTGAGCTCTTCCAGAGTCAACGGGCCCTCGCCCATAGAGATGCTCTCGAATCCCCATGGCTTCGCTAAATCCACAAACGATGAGAAACTGACGTAGCCAACTTCGTAGCCTCGTTGCTTGAGAATGCTTGCTATTTGAAGAATGGGCTTCGCATGTGAGTATCCACCGTAGTGGGACGAAACCAAAATCTTTCGTGGCTGTCTCCAGGTCTCGTTGAGCAGCGTCTGACCAGATGCAAGTGCAATCAAGGACGATAGAGTGAGGAGTATGAATCGTTTCATGGGAAAGAATACCTGACCATTAGAGGGTCGGACTTCTATTATAAGTGTCTGGTTCCCAGGCTTGACCGATGATTGATTTTCTATGCCTCTTCAAATGTGATGGCACGCAATACCGGTTTCTCTTCAGTAATAGGGGTGCTCTTGAGGCTTTACAGCTAATAGTGCCCGAGATCAATATAATTAAATACCGCGAAGCACATGAACGGATAAATACCTGACTGACACTCTGTTAGTTCCATTAGTAATGATGCGACTAGGCATAAATCAGGACTTCATCAGCCCTGAAACAGGCGAAGTTATGTTTGATAGCGTGCGTGAATTCGATGACATGATGAGGTTATTTTGGTGGTGTCCCTGGCCGCATAGCTGAGGAATCTGTATAGTTTCCATCTTCAGGTTTTGACTTTGCACTGTGTAATATGCCACAAAAATAGATCAAGCATTTTTGTGACACATCATGCCACTCGGGGGAGAAGTCACCGGAAAAATACTTCTCGCCTGATGCGGATAGACAATTGTTCCCATTTTTGGAGACTTCAAGTTAGTATGCATGTACGCGGAATTCGCAAAGTGTATACTCGTAAGTGGTTATCATTTCTCTGCTTTGGTAGAATCTTTATATGTTTAAAAATCATGCATTCCCTATTACTTGCCCATATTATTCTTTAATTCAGAATTCTCCATTTGCCACGTTGCATGTTGAAAATTCCAAGTGGTATAATAGATGTGCGTTGCTGTAATCTAGAGATGTTACTGGCAGATATTGCGTAAGTTTTTCCTTTATACATGACCTGACATATCTACTTAGCTTCTGATAGGTGTTTCATGCAAAGCTTCACTGCAATATTTAGCAATGGGGAAAAACAATGTTAAGCATATATCTGCCAAAATGCTCAGCACTAAAACATGAAAACTGGAACATTCCACAAACTACTTATCCTCCAATCACTTGCTCAGAACCTACACAATAATGCAGAGCAGAATTCATGACATATGCTTGGATCTCTGTGGGTACTACTACAGTATGCAATAGACAAAGTTTGGTATTGCAAGTGGATTGAGCATATAGTGCTTCTGACCTATGGTCAAGGACTACACTATGAAATCTAAGTATTAGAATGCATCCATTAATTTGCTGTTATTCTGCTAGTATTCCAACAGTATTTTGCAGGCATACAGCTGGTGTTGTTCTTTCAAATATTCAGTTATAATTTTTAGGTGCAACAATTGTGTAGCTGATTATCATACTAGGTATTGATGCCAGTTGGCATAGTGTTATCTTGAATAGATATTCATATTTGACTGCCAAATGGCTAGCACCTGGGATATAGAGAGTTAAAAGTTTTGAGAACTTGGAATCAGCTGATAATATGATGATATTACACTAGCCTTTTCTAAGTTTTTTTTCTTTCAGAATTATTCTCATTGCAGCTCACTACTAATCAAAAGGTCTAACACCAGGTGTATTCTTCACTTACAGAGGAAAGATGATGCAGTAAGTTTGTAACTATTGAAAAATCTGTTTAGTAGTTATCAGGGGCTAAAATAAGATTTAGTAATGAAGTAGCTATATTAAAGGTACATGAAGCTTGCTATCTGAAATAATGTACTCTATCCACTCTATAACTCTGGAGAAAAGTATGAAAGAGTAGAATATGATGCAGGATACTGAGGCTCCATATCTCATTGAAAGAAGTACTACACATCTATTGACGCATATAGTTAGTTCACATATGAACAAGCTTGCAAACAGAGGCAATCTTGTCAGCATGCTACCAAGTTATGGTTTACTTGTATGCCTCCATTGCAGGATACTCCACTTGCTCCAAAATCAGAGTTGTTATATTTCTTATAAAAAAAATTTGGTCTTGTGACCCTTTGGAAAATAATCTGGTCCCACAGGTGGATCCAATTTGGATCAGCCATCAAGATCCCATCAGGAGACCGCAATATTACCAGCAGCTTGGAATTAATGGCCATCTACATGATCTTTTGATGGGATCACAATGGCATTTGGCTAATTCACAACCAAATAAAGTTAAAACATAATGGTGTTTGTACTGCATTTTACCAAGGGTGGCATCGCATTGTTGCGGTCTTAGTGTGCTCTACAATTATTTGAGTGGATCTATCCAGCCAGTACATCCAATTGACTTACATGGCAAAGAACTTGATGGTGTTTTGGGAGCCTCATTGCAAGCCTCTGATGGCCTTATCATGGTGGTACAATGGCCTACAGCTAGTTCTGAATAATGCTACCATACCAATTTACCAAATGGTATTTCCTTTTTCTACCTGCCCTTGTGCAATTCATATATCCTACTGTAGAATCACCCCTCTTTACTGGCTTACCCACTACTACCTTGGGTATTTCACTCATAGTTTGAATCAAAAATACTATGGACTCCTGATTACCAGCCTCTACAATGCACACACCTGCCGCAATTGACATACTTCTATCACCTCTAATTTACAGCTTTTTAGTGTGACACTTGCAAAGTTGCCATATACCTTGTATTGCTGGTAACATATTCATCTTGCAAATATATGCTTGGTTACCACCACTTCTGACATGAATACCTCCTGAATATCCACCAAGAACTTTTTGGTATTTAGCCAATATATTCCTTCTCCCTGCTGGATTCTAGTCCCCCCTATAGGTGCGCTCTGACTCTTGTTTGTGTGAGTTCCACATTGTATGGTGTAGATATTGGCTTGTGACCAACAGAAATCTGGCATACCTTGGTAGAGTTTTCCTAATAAAAATTAGTTGCTTGTTTCACCCAACCGAACTTTGCATTACTTAACTGATTGCCCAATATACTGTGCATTGATAAGTATCCTAGCTATTTTACCTACAGTGCTGTTTTCTCCTATATATAACTTTCCTCTGTATTTACCAGCCAATATCATGAATCTCTTCAGATATCCAAACACATGCTCTACCCTCACTCTGAAATGTTAAATATCTCATTGTAGAGCTTCTGCTTCCTGCTTAGCACACCATTCCTTGGCTTCCCATATGCTGTAATACATTGTAATCTCTGACAATCCTCTCCTATATAAGCTAAGTCTGACATACATTTCTTGCCTCTACTGAATTCTGGATGATTCTCTACCTAGAGTGCTTTGTCATGCCTACTTCCAGCAAATGGCCCACTAAACCAGATGATGTTACTCTCAATGTCAGACAGCGCTTGAAACTTCACACAGTGTGCCTTGTACTTGCCAGAACAAAAGTGTCTCTGCCCTCTGGAAGGTCTGTTGATACTGACTGGGAAGGTATCTAAAATACTCCTTATATGGAACCTATTGCTGAACACTCTGGGATATGGAAGTCTATTGGAACTTATGAACCTAGTATTCCAAGCTTGCTCTAAGTCATTCATACCCTCTGCAAGGTGATTCTCCATTGCTGTCAGCTGGGAGTGAAAGCTTCTAGGACTTTTGTTGCCATGGATGATGCGGGATGAAACCTTGTGGGGCAATACTTCTTGTAATAACAGAGAAGCTTACCAAGGGATCTCCTTGAGTAGATTGGGGTAGATGGTCCACAGTACTTGGTATAGATCTCCACTAGTATGTCAAAAGAAATCCAGTGGTAGTGATGGGATTGATGAGAAAAGACCATTCAGATGAGTAAGTCATGTTAAAATTGGTAGGTGATCCAAGCTGAGATGTGATTGATATGTGCAATCTACTTTATTTATCTAATTTTCCATGCATTATGATTCAATCTCCATGAATTGCCATGTATCCCATCATTATGTTGCAGAAATCATCCTTAAACAATGATCTTAGTAGTTTGTATTGATGCTTTACTCATAAGTCTATAATTATATAGGAATCTGCAATTGATGGGATCCAATCCATGTCAATGCAATCTGAGATACATCATGCATAATATCTGGAAAATTCCACAATCACATTGGTCTTCCTATATATATTTCATATAAGACCTGGTTGATGCCAATACACTACTGTATAAATATCCAAATCCATCACCAAGGTCCCTATACAAAGTCTCAGCTCATCTTTAGTACAACCCAGACAAAACCCATCCCTCAACTCACAAGCATGGTCTGGACCAGAGAAGTCAATGTTGATGTTGGATCTGTTTGAGTTTTTGCCAAATGATTCTAGTATGGAGAAAGTGTCTATGATCAGCCTTCATACAGATATTTGGGCACTACTCATTAATCTAGCAGAAGTAGATACCTCAGAAATTTGACCAGAGATGGAAGAGCCTGAGTAGAAAACTGTGGCATGAGTTCTACATCAAGATGCCAGTGGATATATATAAGAAGATATATAAAAAAACAAGTATTGAAATCAAGAATGAGCTGAGAGTGAGGGGATTTGATGAGGAAGCCTTGCTGGAACAATTTTGCGTGCAATTTGCACAGTACAGGCTAGACTTGTCCGTTTGTGCCTCAACTCTGGGAACCAAAGAGATCTTGAATGAATTTTTGCCTCAAATGACTAATTTGTTACATAATATATTGGTAGAGCAAAGTGGCTTCCAAGAGCAATATACACAGGACTCATCCAGGCAACAGTTCCAAATTATCAGACAGTGGATAAGTGAATACCTTGAGGAATCAGAAGGTGAGATTCAAGAAGAAGAATACAGACCACAAGCAACAGCATCTAGGTTGTGCCAGCACTCTTTGCTGGACTCCTTACCATCCCTTGCAACCTCAGTGCACCCTGCACATGTCAGCTCAAACTATGCCAACACCCTTCACAAGAGTGCCCTGCATCAACTCAATGTGTGTTGGGTCAACAACATGCTTCAGAGCAAAACCACCAGAACTTGCCAAACTGCTCATATAGACACAAGTCCATTGGAGCAGGCCAAATTGGGTCATCAAGTGCCTCCACCACAAGAGCCTTTGGCAAGTAAAAGAACGCCTCAGCATGTAACACTGCAGGCCGGTTCAGTAGCATCATCCAGAGCAATTAAGCATGGCCAAGCTGCAGCATTGCACTCATCAACTAGGAGGCAAAATACTGACTATAAATACACAAGTAGCCAGGAGGATAGTCAACAAGGAAGTAGTTTAGGTGTCCCTATGAAAAATCTCAAGCTTGGAATTCATCTGATTTTTAGCTGGTACTCTGCTGGTATTCTAATGATACTTTGCTGGTATTCAGCTGGTGTTTTGGGCTCCATACTTCAAATGCAATTTTTGATGGAATTAATGGGCAGCTAATTACCAAGTTTGGCATGGATGCTAGTTTGCCTAGTCTCCTCCTGGAGAACCTGTTTGCTTGCCTGCACAGTAGCTCAGAACAGAGATAATGAGAGTTGTCAATTTTAAGAAACTTGGAATTCAGCTGATACTATGATGGTATTTTGCTGGCCTTTTCTCAATTTTTCTCTTAGGGGTGTGCAAAATGAATCACTACCAAATGCTTCAGTAGTAATCCCTGTGAGAAAAAAACCTAGGAGAAGATGATCCAATTGCATTGAATTGCTACTATTTGTCATGATCCAAACAACACATTTTTTTTGCAATCCAACTGAAACAACCGCAAATCAGTGATCACTAAATATTTGATGTAAGCAATATCAAGGTTGTCTCACATTTGAAACAGAGCCCCTATAAATAAACACCCTGCATATATGCACGTCATCTATTACACCAGTGCAGCCATTTGACCCATTTCACACCTGTTTGATCAGTTGCATGCTAGCTATGACACCTTGTCCAATCACTAGGATCAGGGATATACTTGCTTAGTGGGCAAAATGGTATATTTGATGGCAAATCAGGTTGCTTGTGTATTGGTCAAAGAGCCAATTGGGAGCTGACAGCTTCAGGATACTTTTGGACCAATTAACCACTGAGATACCATCCAATCAGAGTGATAGTAACCAAAATGGTAGGTATCAGTGTAGCTTATAGTATTATACTCATTTAATTCCATTTACATTAAAGAAACATATCCAAATACCAGATTTTATTTACCATAATAGCGGGATCCAATCTCACATGTGATGCAAACATTATGAGTTGGTGCAATCATCTGTGCCAACCTCATTGTTTCAGACTGTGCCATAGTGTGCAAAACTGTCCCGCATGGTGCAAAATTGTCCAAGAGCAATCCTGCCTACTGGTAGCTATAATATTGCACCCAATTGTTCTTAGAGACCACGGGTTGTGCTGCATGCCCTGGAACAGTACAATAGAACAAGTCTAATCAGTGGCAAGCTGGATTTGCTGATAGAGTTCTTGTTTAACAAGAATCCATCCATTGCCAAGGCAAAGGCATGGTCATACATACCTTCAAAGTAGCCCTTGCTTCTTGGCTGTTTGTAATATTTGCTATCCAGTATTTTGGATATGCTTGCGCTTGGCTAATACCAAGTGTGGTACTTTATAGCATCACAATATTTGTTGGACTGCATAAGCTTCTATGGATGGGGTATTACTGGAGTATATCTGGAGTGCTAACAATGTTCTCCCCCAATGGTAGTAGAATCCTGACAAGTTGGACACCTTGCAATGGAGGTATTTTCTGATGTGAATGCCATGCAATTATTAACACATGCTGGTACCAGGATGGTCTCTGGGACATATGTTTCCAGCTGTACAACAGCTTTCCCTTCATACCTTGTACATGGTAAGTTGCATCCCAGGATTATTTTGGCATGAAGTAGCAGTAAACCCTCAAGCCTCCATTACTGATATTAGTGGAAACATGCCACTTCTCTGGCCACAACATCACATCATTCACCAGTAGATGGATTACTGGGACTAACTTGACTGCATAAAGCATCCTTGGCATTTTTTTCTATGGGTGTTGACTCATTGAATAATGGGATTTTGCCAGGCTCATGCAGGGTACTGTTGGTATGGAATATGGGCTCACAATCCATCAGCCCTTTTGTTTCACCCATCATACTGGAAAAAATTCACTTTTTGACCTTTTTTTTGGATCAATGCTGTGAAGGATGTGAAAGTGCACAAAAGGAATGAAGACATGCATCTGGTACTTAATACCCATGGCACTCTGAATCTATCTACTGTGGCTAGTATCATGTTACAAAAATGCATGGCACTATCTTGGTTCACTGGTATCATCTGGCACCAAAAATGCATTGTATAGGTTTTACTTTGGGCTTATATTTAAGTATAGTGCCTGAGAATACCCAAGGACCAAGATAGTGCCATGTGTTTTTGTGACATGATAAAAGCCACAGGAGCTAGATTCAAAGTGCCATGGGTATTGAGTACCAGATGCATGTCTTCATTCCTTTTGTGCACTTTCACATCCTTCACAGCATTGATCCAAAAAAAAGGTCAAAAAATGAATTTTTTCCAGTATGATGGGTGAGTCAAAGGGGCTGATGGATTGTGAGCCCATATTCCATACCAACAAAGTGGGTCAGTGGGAGACTTGAGGTATTTCTTGATTGTTGTTGCTGTGGAGTTGGTGGCTTGGCTGGTCTTGACTTTCTCAAGGAGTAAAGGAGCTATAATACTGGAGGACTGGGTTGCAAGGAGTTCAAAATGTCTTTTGTTGAGTACAGGGTTTTTCATTTGCCAACAGCCATCATCCCCTTCTTCAAGGGAATACTCCACCATTCTGGAGAGGGCATCAGCTTTTCCTTATTTCACACCTGGTCTATAGGTGATGGCAAAGTCAAAGCTAGACAGGAAGAGGGACCATCTAGCTTGTCTCTGGCTCAGTACTTTTGAGGTGGTAAAGTACTCCAGGTTCATGTGGTCACAGAAGATCTTTATCTTTTGGGCTCCACCATCATGGTAGTGACTCCATTGTTCAATGGCAACAACAATTGCAAGTAGTTGCTTGTTGTAGCTATCATAGTTTACTTCAGCCAGAGTAAACTTTCAAGAGTAGAATGTAATAGGGTGTAGCACATTCTTGTTGTCATACTGGCAAAGGATAGCACCAAGGGTAAAGTTAGAGGCATTGGTTTCTATGATGAAAGCTCTCTCAAGATCAGGGAGGGCAAGCAGCAGGGCACACAAGAAAGATTTCTTGGTAGAATCAAAGGACTCAGACTGTTCCTTATTCCAGGCAAAGGGCAGATTTTCTGGGGGAGCTTTGTCCAGGGAGTGACTATCTTGGAGTAGTTGGCAATGAATCTACAGTAGAAGCTGGTAAATCCAAGGTAGGATTGCACTTCTTTTACAGAACAGGGAGCTTTCCAGGATTGAATGGCTTCTACTTTCTTGGGTGGCATTCTTGTTCCATTTGAGCTTATAGGATAACCTAGGAACTCAACTTCCGTCTAGTCAAACTCTCATTTTCCAGTTTGGTATAGAGGCCAGTGGTGTCAAGCATTGTCAGGACTTTCTTCACATGAGAATTATGTTGTTCTTGAGTCTTGGAGTAGACCAGGATATCATCAAGGTAGATAACCACAAATTGGTTGGGGTACTCATGGAATATGTCATTCATCTGGTGTTCAAAGACCGCAGGGGCATTGGTGAGGTCAAATGGCATAACTTTATACTCAAAGTGAACATATCTTGTTCTGAAGGCAGTTTTCTCTTCATCACTAGACTTCATCCTGACAAGGTTTTAAGCTCCTCTAAGACCAATTTTAGTAAATACTTTGGCAGCAGAGATTTGATCCAACAGGGTGTTGATCTGGGGCAAAGGGTACCAGTTCTTGATTGTGATCTTATTTGGTGCACAGTAGTCTACACACATTCTTAGGTTATCATGCTTTTTTTGACAAAGAGGATGGGGGCACCAGCTGGGTACTTAGATTGCTGAATAAGACCTTTCAGGAGGTTATCTTGGATATGACCATGGAGCTCTTTCAGCTCAGGTTGCAAGAGGTTGTAGATAGAGCTAAAAGGTGGGGTTTTTCCATCCTCAAGGTCAATGGGACAATTCAAGGGTCTATGTGCTGAAAGTAGTTCTGCTTTCCTCTTATCAAAGACATGGGCAAACTCTTGATACTTAGCAGGTATTCCATTGGAAGCAGTTCCCTCAGTGATGATGGGCTCCTGAGTCAAGGTTACTAAGCCATGAGCTTCCAAGGACTATGGGGTAGTGGGGAGAGTAGATGATGTTGAAGACTATTGTCTCATGGTGACCAGTGCTGGACAGATGGAGTAGATGTGTCTGACAGGTAACGGCACTGGAGGAAAGGGATCTTTCATCAATAACTTATACTTGGTTGGGACAGGATTTTGGGATAGTGCAGATTTTGTGCTTCTGGACAAAGGACTGGTCAATAAAACAGGAGTAAGCACCAGAATCTATGAGGGTAAGGACATGGACAGTACTGGATTCAGGAATATGGATGCTACATGCATTCTCAAGGACTGGATGGACTTGGTATCATATAATGTTTCCTGAATGTATTAAATTTCCATTGGAGTGTCCAATTGCAAGCCTGTCATTGTAATTGGACACTGGAGCTTCCCAATAACTCTGGACAAGGCTGTTCACTAGATGATTGCAGGAGTTTGAAGCTGGCCTTCTTGTTGTGACAAGACCTGGCAAAGTGGCCTGGTTGGCCACAGTAAGGCAGAGGTTTGCAAGTTGATGTCTGGACCTTTCCTTGTTTTTAAGTTTCTTGTATTTGGCACTGTCAATTTACATTTTATCATCAGGCTTAGTACTGGGTGTCTGGATTACTAGGAAGGAGGTTGGCTGATAAGTATGTTAGAACTTTTGTTTCTTCTAGAGAAGACAACTGTCACATTGGATTGCTTGATGTATAGCTTCACCCAAGGTAGTTGGGTCAGGGAGTATGAGTAGTGGGTCACTGACTTCATCATTGAGTCCATCTTGAAACTGACTAACTAGGGCAGCATTACCCCAAAGGCTCAAGTAACTGGCCAGTAGCCGGAATTCAGAAGCATAGGCAGATGCAGGTCTGTTTCCTTGCTTCAAGTTCTTGATCTTGTTGGCAGCAGTTCTGGCTTGGTCAATGTTGCCAAATGTTAGATCCATTTCTGCAAGAAAGGCATGGTAGTCACTGAGTAGAGGAGAGTTGGTTGCCACCAAAGAGGAGAGTCATTTCTGGACAGTTCCAGTAAGCAGGTTAAAGATATAACCTACTTCTGCTTGATCTGTTGGGAACTGATTGGGTTGTAGCAACAAGTGAATTTAGTAAAACTTTCTAGAAGGAACTGGAATCTCTTCACCAACTTGATTTAGCTTGAGCATTGGGAACCAGGGATGTCATGTGATCCTGACATGTAGCAATTTGGCAATACCACACCTTATTGCCTGGTTTCCATTTTTGTCTTCTTGGCTTCTTGTTTTTAGGTGCAGGGCAACATTGTTTTTTAGCATTCTTGAATACTTTTTTGTATAGATGGAGAGTACAGTGTATTCAACCTTGCTGTATAGTTATTATGTGCTGTCAGGGGGACACCTTTCATCATTAATCCAGCTTCTTTGCAAAGCTTGGGTCTCTGTTCACATAGAATTTCATAAAGGGGAAAACCTGTTGTTTTATTTGGTGTGGTACACATTGCTAGGAGTGCTGGTGGGAATAGCTTGGTCCATGACTGGGAAAGTTCCCAGTGAAGCTTCTCTAATATGCAGCAACATGACTGGTTCATCCTCTTGGCTAATCTGTTAGTCTGGGGATGATATGTGGCCATGAAAACCTGTTTCATGCCCTTCAATTTAGACAGGTGGGCCATAGTGTTGTTTAGGAAGCAACAACCATTGTTGGACAGAAGTATCTAAAGATATCCATGCTTGCAGATGAGGTGTTCTAGTATGAATTGGGTGGATGTCTTCTGATCTTTCTTTTGGAGAGCTAGAGCTTCTACCCAACTTGAGATATAATTGCTACCAACAATTATGTATTGTTTTCCTTTCTTTTTCTGATAAAGGAGCCAACAAAGTCAATCCCTACTTGGTGGAAGGGTAAGTTGACCAGCAGTGGTGCAGTTGTCCCTATTTTCTGACTCTGATTAAATCTTTTTCAAGTGGTGCATCTTTATATTACATTTATAATGTTGGTTATCATTTTTTTGTAATAAGATGCCTTTCTTAACATCTTATATGTCATTGGGGGTAAGTGTGCCCTAATGACATATGTCTTTCTTGTATGATTTCCTTGCAGGCAGTTAGTGGGGATACCTTGGCTCTGAACTGTTCTTGGAGGAACAATAGTTGATTTTCTTATACTTTGTTCTAACACTATTTCCTTCAAAATTCTCTCTTTTGTTTGTTTGTAAAAATGTATTTGAGATACTTCCCCTTTATTTTAAAGCAGATCACATCCTTGTAATTATCACTAATGCATATTTGGCAGATGGGATAGCAACTGTAGAAGTCTGCATCCTGGTGCCTCTTGCCAGTGTAGCAAATTATCTCAAAGTTGTATTCCTGTAGTCAGAGTTATTGGATAGTTGTGTGTGTGGTTGTTTAGCAAATGGCACATGTAACCAATTAAGTGGAATTTGCTGGGCTGGTGGTACTGTCCCAGTATGGTACCAACACTAGTGAGGCTTCCATCACAGTTAATAAAATATTACAAATCCCAATTGGGAAAACATGATGCTGGGGTGACATCAGGGAATGTTTTAGCTGATTGAATGCTCCCTTTTGAGGCTCTAACCACATAAAACACTGGCCTTTCTGCATTAATTTGTACAGGGGGGCTGCCATTGTCACAAAGCTTTTGACAAAGTGGCAATTGTACCTGGTTAATCCTGGAACCCAGACACTGCATTGATATCCTTTGGTGCAGGTGTATCTTCAACATCCCTCAGTAGTAAAGTAGATGGGTGTATCCCATCTACCAAGATCTTGTGGCCCAGGAACAACAATTTTGTATACTGGAAGTGACACTGCCTGGGGTGTTGTTTGAGTTGGTTCTTGAGGAAGGCTGTCAGGATGCATTGCACATTGTGTATATGTTCTTCTACATCTGGGGAATATACTGTGATGTTGTCTAGATACACAAGAGCTCATTCCTATTGTAAATTTCCTAGTACCTTATCAATCATCCTTTGCAACATAGTGGGGGCATTGTACAAGCCAAAGGGTGGTTGTTTCCATTTGTATAATCCAAAAAATGTTAGGAAAGAGGTTTTGGGGCAATATTCTGGGGCTACTTCTACTTGTCAATGCCCAGAGATTCATTCAAGAGAGCTAAAATATATAGTTCTGACTAATCTGTCCTAGAGGTTGCTTATTTGAAGTAGTGGATACATGTCATTCCACATGACAGCATTGACTTTCAGTAGTCAATGCAAACTGTTGCTTTCAGTCCTTCTTTGGGACTTACACTATGGGGGAGGCCCACAGAGAGTGGCTCTCTGCAATGATATTGTCCTTAAATAAAGTTTCAATTGTCTCTTTGATAAATTCAAGGTTAATTTTTGAGTTCCTATAGGCTTTTTACTTGATGATGTATTTTTGGGCAAGGTGGATTTGATACTATACCCCAGGAATATGGCCATTTGCATGGTTCTCAGTAAATATTCAAGCAAAAGGGTGCATTTCTTCTAGTAAGTTGTTGAACAGCTGAAGAATATATCCATCCCAGCTGATCTAAGGCAAGATATTAACTGTGTTTGCTGACTGGACTGCCCAGTATAGTAAAAGATGCTCACACCTTACTACTTGCCCTGTATAGGGCTTTGGACTCATTATCATTGTCTAAAGGTGGTGAGCAGCATTGTGGCAGTATCAAGTAGAAGAATATGTCTACTTACCACTTGCTCATAGAAGCTAGCCCTATGAGAAATCATTGTGATGATCCCATTGAAAGGCCCTCACAAGTTCTAAGTCTGGTGACCAAGAGGTGCTGATCCCATCAGGACACCATATAAAGACCGTCAAAAAATAATTGTACCCCAGATATCAAAAAAACTTGGTCGATATTTCTCATCTCAACATTACAAAAGTGGCTTTTGATTAGTTCTCCACCAGTTTTTTCACTTTCTGATCCCAGACACTTTTTGACCTCCTACATTTGTGTGCATTGATTGGCTATTACCTCTTTTTATGCCTACAAATTGATTTATTTCTTTTCAAACTTCAGTTGTACCTCAATTGCCAGTTGCATGGACTTATGCAAGTACCTAAACCCTACACCGGTTGTAAATATTTGTATTTCCACCTAAGTATTCATCTAACTTAGTCACCTGGATCATTACCTTCATATCTTAGAGAATACTGACCAAATTCCTTGTTGGGATTTACTTAGAATATTTTCACCAAAATATTAGGTACCCAGAACATCAAAATTCGCAAAGTTGTCCAAACAGCCCCAAACTTTGCACACATGTTCCTGGGACCTTTCTTAACCAATTCTACATGTTTGTTACGCCAAGACCAGGCAAAAGTATCAATACTACTTTTACATTCAATAAATCATTAAGTAAAAAACCACAAAATCTACTTGTTCTCCCAATCACTTCCAATATCTCCAAGACTCTTACAACAACACCAACATTGAGCTCAACCCCACAATCAACAAGTAACCCCACTTAAATTCACCATTCAATAAGTATTACTGCTCTATTTCTATGTTTCCATTACTTTAGCAGGAACCCTATGGATTATGCCACTGTTCATTCACTGATTGCCATATATCCTGGTCATCAGCCAGCACTGCAAGGTCTAGCTCTTTATCTGCCAATCTTTGCAATAAGACCTTGCAATATTCAAGTGCGTTTAGTTGGGTACTGCTGTAGTGGGGTGACAGTGACACCCACTGACAGTTGTGCTCATTCCCTCATTTTCTACTTCCCTTTATCTCTACTACATTTATTTTAGTTTTATCCCATTTGTCTTACCCAATCAGTACTATCCCATAAGCCGGTTGACTATCACACCTGCTTACCTTATTGCATAAGTTACCCCTCACTTTATGTAGATTACTAGCTATAAGTGCTTCTATATTAGGCAAGTACCCGTGCAAGTACCCGTGACACATGATCAACCCATGTCACCATCCCTATCATTTCCATACCATATATGGTATCCCTTTGTTACACAGGTTTCAGAATACTGATTCCTGATTGGTTGGATGTGCTGTGCCTCTTAGAACCTTCCGGCACCTACTTAGAACATTCTTAGGTCATTCTGATGTCATTAAGATTTCTATTGATATCCAGAACCTTCTGGAGCACCATGATTAGTAATCACTTAGCCAGTAAGAAAAGTATATAAGGGAGGCTATCCCTCAACAATAAATCATCATCCCTTTTATCAATATACCAACTTGTTGATTAGTGTGATCACTGCTACCTGCTGCTACCTGAACTTCCAACCCCAGACCACAGGACACTCCCAGGAAACCGTGCTGACAGCCAACTGACCTTGGAGGCACTACTTGTGAGGAATACTCAGAGTAGGTATCTTTTATTATATTTGATTCTTTCCCAAGTTTGTTCTTGTACAGGCAAAGATATTTTTCTGTCTTTGTAACTATTGACCACTGCTGCATTCTTATCAAGTCCCTGCTGGTGGAGTTTACAGTTGTTTTGACTTTGGAAGCTTTAGTACATTGTCATCTCAAAGGATGCTGAACCCAGCACATACTTTTGTTAAGATGCCAACTAAGTTGGGGATTGTAGCTCATTAGTTTTCCCTTGACAAGCTTGTGGCTTTATTCCCCTTCACATTAGATTAGAGACAGAACCCAAGTATTGCTAGCAAGCTTTTGCCAGAGGTTATTGCACCCAGTGAACACCCAACACACAAAACACTTCAGAAGTGTTGGATATATCTCTCCCTTGGACTTATACACCACCACACTGCTCTTGAAGAAGTGCTGCAACCTTTTGGTTTGCCTATAGATGTTACAAATTCCACCAATGGCATTGTGATGACATTTTTAGTTCTTGACATAGTTACTTTGTCTAACAATAGGATCTCCACTGTGTAAACCATGGGGACATGGAGGCTATAGTAGACAATTTGCCTTTCACTGCAAATTCATCTACCTCACCAGAGTGTACATCAACTGGTTGTGCTTCCAATTTGTGTGAAAAAAGCTGCTTTCTTGTTGGTAATTCTTCTTGGCTATGATGGGATTCAGCTTGTTCTAGACTTAAGGCATTAATTGGCAAGAGCTGCAGCTTTTTCTCACCCTTCCCTGTGTCTGGCTTGGGTAGACTTTTTCCCCTTTATCTTCTCCTTTATCACTGCAGGGTCTGTCATTGCTATTTTGTCTGAGTGCTTCTTGTATTGAGCTATGTTATCTCTGTGAAATAATGCTGCTCTGATGCATCTGTTTTGGTTTGTTAGTCCCTTGCTGGCAATCTGCAGGCAACCTGACACTTCTTTCCTGCTTGTATCAAGGTCTCAGCCCATGCTCTGGTGGGCTCCTGAGGTAGCTGCTTGTTTCCATCACCACTAGGTTCTTTACTGCCACTTTTACCAAGCCCTTCCTGAGTAGAACTAAGCTTCTTTGTTGATAAATGTTGTGCTAGTGCATCCATGCCTGCCAGCATTTGCCTTATTGGCACTCTTCCAGCTACCTGCTTCCTCTTTGATGCTTACTTAGAGCTTTTGGCCCTGCTTGTAACAGGCACTTGAGGAAGCTGCTGGCTTTTAGCCACTACACCATTGTTCTGCAGCCTTTGATAGTTTCTGCTTTTCTCAAGATACTTGCTTAGCATATCAATGTTGGCCCAAATCTGTTTGCTAGTTTAAATCCAGGATAATGCTGATGGTACAAGTCAAGCACATTCTATTGAGACTTGAGTTCCTGATGGTCCCATGGGATGCTGGCCTTAAGGTGTTAACATGCAAGACTTTAAATGGCCTTTTGAATATTAGCCCACTCTTTATCATTGCACTCAATGGCATTGTGATTCTACAATGTCTTCTAATTCTTGGGCTTTGGAATGATTACTACATTTTTTCCTCCCATGCTGTAATAGGTTTTTCTGTGGGCTTTGTTTTTAGGCCCTGTTGTTGTGCTTCAAAGACTGTACAGTGTTCCACTGCTGTTACATTAGGAATTGGCTCAATTCTTTGCTGTGACATTGAACTACTTGAATTCCTTCTTTGCAGCAAAGATACTAACATCTCTACCTGAGATGTTGATTGCTTGTCACATATTATCTGCTCATCCTGTTTCTGGAATATTTTGTGATTTCTCTGGGCCATTACATCTATCCTATCAGCCACCACATCTATTTGTCTTGTTAATGCTTCCATATGAGCTGACAACATACTAGACTTGTTCTGTTGGATAGTGCCACATTGAGCCATGAGTGCCAAATGATGCCATAGTGTGCCAGAGAGGTCAAGTGGGCCTATACTTGGCCACAGAGTGTGAAACATAGCTCTGCAACTTCATGCAAAGCAGCCCCTGTGTTTCACCCATTGTGTTGGAGAAAATCCATTCTCTGACCTTTTTTTTGGATCAATGTTGTGCAGGATATATTAGAGCACAAGCAGATTGAAGATATGCATCTGGTACTCAATACCCATGGCACTCTGAATCTAGCTCCTGTAGCTTGTATCATGTCACAAAAATGAATGGCACTATCTTGGTCCACTGGTACTATCTGGCACTATATTTAAATATTTGCCCTAAAGTAAGATCTATACAAAGCACTTATAGTGCCATAACCTCTGGCAAAAGCTTGCTAGGAATACTTGGGTTCTGTCTCTAATCTAATGTGAAGGGGAATAAAGCCACAAGCTTGTCAAGGGAAAACTATTGAGCTACAATCCCCAACTTAGTTGGCGTCTTAACAAAAGTATGTGCTGGGTTCAGCGTCCTTTGAGATGACAATGTACTAAAGCTTCCAAAGTCAAAACAACTGTAAACTCCACCAGCAGGGACTTGATAAGAATGCAGCTTTGGTCAATAGTTACAAAGACAGAAAAGTATCTTTGCCTGTACAAGAACAAACTTGGGAAAGAATCAAATATAATAAAAGATACCTACTCTGAGTATTCCTCACAAGTAGTGCCTCCAAGGTCAGTTGGCTGTCAGCACGGTTTCCTGGGAGTGTCCTGTGGTCTAGGGTTGGAAGTTCAGGTAGCAGCAGGTAGCAGTGATCACACTAATCAACAAGTCAGTATATTGATAAAAGGGATGATGATTTATTGTTGAGGGATAGCCTCCCTTATATACTTTTCTTACTGGCTAAGTGATTACCAATCATGGTGTTCCAGAAGGTTCCAGATATCAATAGAAATCTTAATGACATCAGAATGACCTAAGTATGTTCTAAGTAGGTGCCGGAAGGTTCTAAGAGGCACAGCACATCCAACCAATCAGGAATCAGTATTCTGAAACCTGTGTAACATGGGGATACCATATATGGTATGGAAATGGTAGGGATGGTGACACAGGTTGATCATGTGTCACGGGTACTGGCGCGGGTACTTGCCTAATATAGAAGCACTTGTAACTAGTAATCTTACATAAAGTGAGGGGTAACTTATGCAATAAGGTAAGCAGGTGTGATAGTCAACCGGCTTATGGGATAGTACTGATTGGGTAAGACAAATGGGATAAAACTAAAATGAGTGTAGTAGGGATATAGGGAAGTAGAAAATAAGGGAATGAGCACATCTGTCAGTGGGTGTCACTGTCACCCCACTACAGCGGGTCCGCAGAGATTGCCAATTGCCTGCTTGACTGAGTGCCTGAGGAGTCCACATTATTCCCTTCAGTGGGCACACTGCCCACAAGGCCTTTTTGGGTTGTAGCCTAGATTGTAAGACTTAATGTCAAAGCAAGCTGCTGTCCATTTGTTCTTCTGCTGTTGTCAATGGTGGGGTGCAGTTGGGAACCAGATAACTGTTGCAATGTAAGAAGTGATCTGGATAAAAGGAACTTGTCAAGTTATAGTGACAAAAGTTGAACAGTTGCTTATTCATAAAGAGGATCAGTATGTATACCTTTGCAGAAGCAATACAGCTGTAACACTAAGTAAGGAGGGTTGCTTAGCATTCAGCAGCATTCGGTAACAGTTTCAGGGTTAGTACATAATGTTTGGTAAAAAGTGTTGATTTGATCTTCACTGTAGGGGAATAATCATAGAATCATAGATGTGAAGAAACTGGCAAAGTTGGGGCTGCAAATAAGTCCTACATTGACCAACACTGGTCTAGAACTGTAAAGTAAACTTATAGCTGCTGAATGATAACAAATAGTCCAATATTCCAATGCCCCCCCTCAACTCAATAATCTCTTAATACTAATTCCTCTCTGAGATTGCCAAATTGTGGTCTAGCTAGTAGTTTTGTCATTACACTTGTTCCATCATTCCAGCTGATCATAGCACCCAATAGTGCCATAGCATGCCAGATGGTGCCATAGAGTGCCAATTTGGGATCAAAACTGACATGTGTATGACACTAAAATATCAAATTAATAACAAAATATACAGCACTCTCTGGCACTATGATCAATGGCACAATGGAACAAGTCTATTATATCTGCCACCATTTTGTCCATTAGACACTAATTCTCCAATTCACCTCCAATATATCTCTCTAATATTTCAACAAAACCAACTCTACTAAGCTATTTTCCACAGCTCCCCTTGCAAAGTGGTGTTGTATATCTATGTGGTTGGTTCTGGCATGATTAGTAGGATTCCTAGCAAATAAAATACAACTTTGATCATCTTTGTAATTACAGGTTGGGTCATCTGAACCAAAGCCTAAGTCTTTGAATAACATCTGTAGCTTTATAGTCTCCTTAGTTGCTTGAGAAGCAGCCATGTATTCAGCTTCTGTTGTAGATAGGGCCACAGTTGGTTGTTTCTTGCAATTCCAAGTAAAAGCTGCACTGGCATAAAGAAATACCTACCCAGTGGTAGAGCTTTGGTCAATCAGATCTCTACCCCAATCTTAATCACTATAAACATCATATATTTGCTTATTAGCTGCTCCAGAGTATTCCTGTACCATATTTATAGTACCTTGTAGATATCTGAAAATCTGCTTAACTACTGTGATTTGATCTGATCCATAACTTTGCATGAGTTGACTGACTATTCTAGCTGCCACTGTAACATCAGACATGTTGACACCATCAAGTACATCAGGCTACCATCCCATGATTGATATGGAAGGTTTGGTCCATATGAGCCATTTTCACCTAAAACTGGCTGAGATTTGCTCAATTTTAGATTATTGTCCATAGGGGTGGCCACAGGCTTGCAATTTTGCATATTGAGGCACCTAAGAGTATCCCTGATGTACTTAGACCAATTCAGCACAATTTTTTGTGTAGGTATGTTAAAATTCACTTCAATTCCAAGAAAATAGCTCAATTTTTCAAGATCTTTCAACTCAATCTTGCTGAAGAGACCTCATTTTATCTGTTTAGGTGCCTCCTGGTCCCTTGTAGCTATTATTTGGTTGTCCATATTAAGAACTAGGATGATCACATTCTTTTTGAGCTGTTTCACATATATACTGTGATCTGCAGTGTGACAAATGAACCCAATACAGCTATTTCCTGAGTCCACACACCTTATGGGGGCCTTTGGATTGGTTAACCTTCTGGTTGCTCCATGTATATAGTTTCTTGCAAATCCTCATTGAGAAGGGCTGCTTTGATGTTCATTTGGTGTAGAACTAGACTGTGAGCAGCTGCCAGGGCTAGAACTGTCCAGAAGGAGTTAAACTTGGCAACTGGAGCAAATGTTTGCTTGAAGTCTAGTCCCTTGATCTAGGAATAGCCTTTGGCCACCAATCTAGCCTTGTATTTATCACCAGTACCATTTGATATTATGATGATCTTGTAGACCCATCTACATCCTATTGGCATTCTTCCATTTGGTGAATCTACAAGTTCCTACATTTTTGCTTTGATCAGTGTTTGGTATTCCTCCTGCATGGCTTGTTGCCACGTAGTAGCATCTGGATTTTGCATTGCCTGTTCCAGATTCTGAGGCTCAGCACATAAGGCAAGCTAAGCTTCTTCATGATCTTTGGATGTCTGCCACCAGGATCCAGGGGAATTTCTTATTCTGGTAGATCTCCTAACTAGGATAATCTGCTCTGATCTGTAGCTGGTAGAATTGTCTTCCATATCTGGCTGAATTTGGTACATATCTTCTTCATTAGTGTTGATTGTGCCATCAGGCAGCTGGCCAATGATTTCTGTGGCTTTCTGATCAGCATTCTCCTCAAATACAACATCCATGCTCTTGATCAGCTTCTGAATTATGCCATTATATGCTTTATACCCTTTAGTATCATCACAATACCCAAGAAAGATCCCTTTTCTACTCTTTGGTTTCAGCTTTAAGCGTTTTTTGTCAGCAATGTGATAAAAGCCACTGCTGCCAAAGATCATGAGGTGCTGGAGGTATGGTTTTTTGCCTCTATATGCTTCAAAGGGTGTAGATTTACGTAGTGCTGTTGTGGGCATCTATTCTTGATGTATACCATGGTAGAAACAGGTTCAGCCCAAAACCTGTAGTCCATTCACTTGTTACAAGTCTTGGTATAAGAGTTGTAGAGGAATAGGGAGTTTAGCTAGTATTGTATTCACCAAAGCTTAAACATTCAAGCAGCAGATCATAACATTCTCCCCTACTAAAGTTGAGAGGGTTCTCCTGAATCTCTTTTCTTGTGATAGCAATATCTTGATGGTTGAGTATTATCAGTAAGTCTTGCAAGCTTGAGTCTGTCCCTATGTACTAAGTCTTCCTGAATATTGCCTTGTTTGTTCACTAGTTGGTAAGTTGCAAATGGACATTCTCTGATGATCTTGAATGGTCCTGTTCATTGTGGCTCAAACTTCTTTTGAGTGTTGTTTCTTAGCAATACAAAGTTCCCAACTATCAATGCTTCTGGTGCTTTAGTCTTATCAAATATCTGCTTCATCATTTCTGCTCTTTGAGATACTTTGGTCTGTGCCTCTTGACATCTTTGTTCCAGTTGATGGTGTCTACTTGGCTGACTGAGTTCATCTTCTAAGGTGTCTGTAAGCTTTGGTTGTGTGAGATCTCCTGGAATCCTGGGTTCACATCCATACACTAAGTAAAATGACAATTGTTTGGTAGTGTTGTGTACTCTGATTCTGCATGCAAAGAGTGCTTGGTCTATATACTCATCCCATTTACTGACAACTCCATCTGCATACTTGGTCAGCATTTTTCCAAAAAATCCATTAAACTGTTCAGTTACTCCATTAGCTCTGGGGTGATATGCCAAGGTTTTCAAGTGTTTGATCTGCTGCATTTCCTGGTAAGCTTCCAATGTCTTTGCCATAAAGTTTGCACCTTTATTGGCTAGAATCTCTACAGGGCATCCAAACTTCATATGGATCTCATGGTAGATGAAACTTGCAACTTCTTGCTCACTGGCCATAGGTACAGCTTTAGCCACTGGCCATTTAGTGTCATGATCAATTGCTACCAGGATTCAATGGTTGCATTTCCTGGTAGTTGGTTTTGAATTCTCATCAAACAACACATCCCTAGACTAGATTAACTTTTTTGCCGTGGTATTTCAGAGTTGGTATGCTTTACTTTCATTGCAGTAGCCCAACAGTGTGCAGTTAACATTTTTTTGCTCAAATTACAATAGATTTCTGGGCAGTGTCTGGGCATAGAGAGCACACCCAGATATTGTTAGTTGCTCTGCACTTGGTCTGTATCCATACCATGCTTCAAGTGTAGTAGAATCACAAAGTATACTGTTATAACTCCTATTTCTGGAGTGTGCAGATGTCAACTGATTCCACTCAATAATCACAGGATTATGTTTGATCATGGATCATAGATCTTGCCATATCAATTATTGATCTGTTTGCAAATTCTGCTACTCCATTTGGCTTTGGGGAGTATAGGACTGTAGTCTCTTGCTTCATCCCATGAATTTTGCAGAAATGTAAGAGGGGTTTGGAGGTATATCCCCCACCTTTGTCAGAGTGTATTTTCTTGGTTTGTCACCAGTTTGTTGCTCCACCATGATTTTAAACTCCCTGAACTTAGATAGCTTCTTCCTTTCTCTCCATGAGGTAGACCCATGTGTATATTATATAATCATTAGGAAAATGATCAAATACTTCATTTCAGTTAACAATTTATTTTGCATAGGTCCACACAGATCTGAGTGCATTACATATAGTTTTTTCTTAGTTTTGACTAACCCAGAGCTCTTGAACACTTGTTTGGTTTGTTTCACATACAAGCAGGCTACACAGTGTTCCAAATTAGCTGGGGGATCAAATTTTACTGCAGAAATAGCTAATCTTTACTCATTTTGTTCAAATAATCAAAATTGATGTATACAAATCTCCTGTGCCAAAGCATTGGTGTTTCTTCATTTGAGATACTTATATTGGCTACCAGATATAATGGAATACATGTCACCTTACACAGATTCTTATCTCTGATACCTGAAGTAAAGCAATCATCATTTTGATCATTGATCATGCATACAGATTTGTTAAAGCTGAAACTGAGTTCATCTGCTGTGGTCTTGCTTACAGACAATGAATTCTTGGCTATTTCTGGTATACAGGGTACTTCTTTAAAGGTCAGTTTATGGCTTCCTCACTGCTTCTAAGGTTTACTTGGATCATGTGTGTAGAGTGTTGAGATGCTCTGGAGTCAATATACCACAGCTGAGAATCCTTGTTTGTGGTCATATTTAGTGCATATTTGTAGAGTAAATCATCAGTTGCTGGAGCATATTCATATTCAGGCTTTTCTGCTGACTATTTGTGTTTTTGAAACACCCATCTGAGGTGTGTCCTTTCCTTTTTCATCAGTTGCAAAACATGTTGCTTTTGCCTTTCAAGTGTCTTGGATAGCTTTGTTGTTGGTTATCATTGCTTATTAAAGCATTTTCATCTCCCTACTTTTTGGTGCATCATTTTCTTAATTCTTCATCCAGGTGCCTTCTCTATATGTAATTTAAGGTCAAATCTTCAGTTCTTGACTCTAGGGCTGATACAAGATCCTGAAACTTCTCTGTCAGGCTATTCAGGATAGTTACTATCACATCCTAGTCAGTAGTTGGTATGCCAACAGATTCCATCTCATCTACCAGCAGGGTATCCTGTGGATTAGATTTTTCATTTCATCTCCTGGCAGCATCTTTGTAGTAAAGATTTTTTTCTAAGATGCATTTTTATGGCAGCTGAACATGACTGGTAGGTGTCTTTTAATGCCTCCAAGCATTCTTTGCCCTTTTTGCTCTTGGGTATTGAATTAGCTATTTCCTTTGACCTCAAGGCAAATGCAGTTGAAGGCACTTTATTCTTTCTTTTTGCACTTCAAGAATTCCTCATCATGCTTTGAGGAGGGCATTCTTCTCCTTTCTTGTAGTAGCATCTGCATCTTCCCCTTCCATAGGTGGTAATTAGATCCATCCAACAGCATAAGGAGAGTTCCAGTACTAACAGTAGTAGACATTGTAGAGAGTGAAAGCTTGGTGCTTGTAACCTGTTGTAAAAGTCTTGGAGATACTGGAAGCAAATGGGAGAAGAAGTAGATTATGCTATTTTTGCTTAATGATTTTTTGAATGTAACAGTAGTATTGATACTTTTATATGGTCTTGGCATGGCAATCACATGGAATAGGTTTAGAAATGTCCCAAAAACATGTGTGCAAAGCTTGGGGCTGTTTTAATGACTTTGAGAGTTTTCATGTTCCAAGTTCCTGATAATATGGTGAATATTTCCCAAGTAAATCCCAACAAGGATTTTGGTCAGTATTCTCTGAGATTTGAGGGTAATGATAAAATGACTGAGTAAGGTAACTATTTAGGTGAAATTACAAATTTTTACAACAAGAACATCATCTTTCTGCAGAGAAAACATACAAGACTCAGCATAAAATTGCAAGAAAGCTGGCAAGCTAGACATCATTGGCCAGTATGTGGAATTAATTGGAAACTAGAGATACTTAAGATAGAGGGTATCTGTTAGAGCAAAAGCTTTCCACTGGGAGCAATGCATGTGCTTTTCAACAATATCCCTATACTGACAACCAAGTTGTTCATGGAGCATTGGAAGCTGAATGTGCTGTTGGAGATACTGGAGAAGTATGCTGCTTCTGTGTCCATTTGCTACTCCATGTTGCTTGGTGTGTTGGGAATATTGGACCTTACTTCACCTCTTAGGAGTTTCCTATGGCACAGATATGTGGGGAGAGAGGGAGACAAGTCAAACCACAAGTATTACCATATCCCATCTTGCTTGATGTGTTGAGAATAGTGGGCCTTGCTTCACCTTTTGGGAGTTTCCTATGAAACCAAAATGTGGGGAGATAAGACAAGTCAAGTTGCAAGTACCACCATATCCTAATCTCATCAAGAATATTACCTTTGGGTCCAACATGGATGTGATTAGTTGGTAAATGGAACAAACTGGAAGAGTTGCAAATACTGAGGGCAGATTTTTGATTTCAGCTGTATGTGGAATACCCAAGGTAGTAGTGGGTAAGCAAAAGAACAGGGGTAATTCTACAGTGAAATATTTGAATTGTGCAAGGTGAGGTAGTAATAGGAGATCCATTTGGTAAACTGGTGCACTTGCATTATACAGAGCTAGCTGTAGGCCACCATACCATTGTAATGTTATGATCTGCTGCTCAAATGTTTAAGTTAGATCAGTTTTTAGTCAAATCAACTAGTATATGTTTTAGGTTATCAGTATATCAGTATTATCTATGAAATCAGTAGCATTAGTCAGCAAATAAATCAGCAGATCCTTATCAGACAGAAATAGATATATTAAGTAGGATCTTATTGGGTGATGATGATGCAATCAAATGAGTCATCAGCCACAACCTACATTAGGAAATACAATTAGTCAGCAATTGATCTGGCAAAATGTATATAAGGAGCTGCTGGAACCTCAATAAAAATCAGTTCAAGTTTTAGTGAATACAATACTAGCTAAACTCCCTATTCCTCTACAACTCTTATACCAAGACTTGTAACATTGGTGGCAGCGGTAACCAGAAACCTCCCTCCTGAAGAAAGAAGAAACCACCCTCAAGATGTCGGACAATCAAGAATGGAAGAATGCCATGCAGCAAATCCTGGCCCAACAGCAATAGCTACTCCAGATCCTCAGCCAACAGCAACAAGGAATGACTACCATGGCTCAGAGCCAGCAAAGCCCTGTCAAGAGCAACTTTAGTGTGAAGGTCAACCAGTACTATGGCAGAGTCAATGAAAACCTGGGAACTTGGCTCTTTCAGATTGAAGAAGCTTTTAAAGCTAAAGGAATTGCTCCAGAGAGCAAGTTGCATTATGCAGCTTCTTACCTGGCAGAGGCAGCTTTACAGTGGTACCACAACAAGATCAGGTCAGCTACTATGATGGGATGCTCTACAATCTCTACCTGGGATAAGTTTGTATCAGATATTCAGGATGCTTTTGAACCTCCACACCAGCAGACACTACTAAGAAGGAAGTTAAACACACTCAGACAGAAAGGAATGGTGCAAGAATACATCTATGAGTACAGATGTCTACTTGGACAAATTGAAAGAATGGACCCCTTGGATCAAGTTGAATACTTTATTGATGGGTTGAAAGAAAGAACTCGCAAGGAAGTCAATTACCAAAGACCTCAGACTATTGAAGAAGCCATCAAGATTGCCATTGACTATGACTCAGCTATGTTTGGAGTTGAGAAGCCTACAGTGACTAATCAGAAAGGCTATAATCAATATGAAAGAAGACAATCAGAAGCAGTACCAATGGAAATAGACGCTATGCAGAAGAATCCCTCCTCAGAAGAATGCAAGAAGAGAGGACTTTGCTTCAATTGCCACCAGCAGGGACATATTGCAAAGTACTGCCCTCAGAGAAGAAATGGACACCAGCCAACAAGAACCTTCAACCATATTGAGTCCCATGAACACAGTAATGTGGAAGATGAGCTTGAAGAAGACTCGGAACTCACCTTCCATATGACAGAAGAGTACTTATCCCAAATGACTTCAAACTCAGGGAAGTTATTGTACTTGAATGGAGTAATCAATGGAGTACCTGCCAAGATCATGATTGACTCAGGAGCATTGCATGAGTACATGTCAAAGCAATTTGCTTTGAAAGCTGGAATCAACTTGGAACCTACCAAATCAACTTCAGTCTCCACAGCTGATGGGAACTCCCACATAATCAACCGTATTACCCAGCCAGTAAGAATGAAGATCAATGACTATGAAGAAGACCTACAGGCTTATATATTTGGGAACTCCAAGTTTGACCTTATACTTGGGAAAACCTGGCTATTTTGTCGTAATCCATCAATCAACTGGAGAACCCATGCTACTCAGATCCAAAAAGACAACAAGACCTATGAGCTATTACCTGCCAGGCTGGATTTCAACTTGGTCAATTCCAGTGTGTGTGAGACAAGTGAACTTAGCAAGACCCAGTTCTGTAGAGCACTTAGAAAAGGTACCCAGATGTTCCTCATGGCGGTATTACAGGAGGATTCCTCTACCCCAGCACCCCAGCAGGTCCAGACTCTCTTGAAGAAATATTCAGACGTGTTCCCAGATGAGCTTGTAAACCTACCACCAGTCAGAGACGTGGATCATGCCATTGACACAAGAGATAGCCCTCCAGTGAGCAAGACACCTTACAGAATGAGTCCATTAGAATTGGAGGAAATGAAGAGACAAATTGATCAGCTATTGGAGCAAGGATACATCAGGCCCAGCAAGTCACCCTGGGGAGCACCAGTGCTTTTTGTGAAAAAGAAGGATGGAACACTTAGGATGTGCATTGACTACAGAGCCCTGAACTCAGTTACCGTCAAGAATAAGTACCCCATACCTCGGATTGATGAGCTTCTAGACCAACTTAATGGAGCCACTATTTTCAGCAAGATTGACCTCATGTCAGGATACAACCAGATTAGGGTAAAGCCAGAAGACATCCCCAAGACAGCATTCAGGACCAAATATGGACATTACAAGTACTTAGTCATGGGTTTTGGCCTCACCAATGCCCCTGCAACATTCATGATGCTGATGCAGACTGTCTTTCAGGAGTACTTAGACAAGTTTGTGATAATCTACCTGGATGACATATTGATATAGAGCAAGACAGAAGTGGATCACATAGTGCACATTGAAAAGGTCTTGAAGAAACAAAGAGAGAACAAGCTATATGGCAAGCTAGCCAAGTGTGAATTCTTCAAGGAGCACGTTGAATACCTGGGACACATAGTGACTAGCACAGGAGTAACCTTAGACCCAAAGAAGATGGAAGTAATCAAGAATTTGAAGCAGCCCCATAGCATATCAGAACTCAGATCATTCCTCGGAATGGTTTCCTATTATCGGAGATTTGTCAAGTCTTTTGCAAGTATTGCAGCCCCTTTAACTGATATCCTCAAGAAAGACAACACCTACAAGTGGGACATAGCTTGTGAGACTGCCTTCCAGACGCTCAAGAATGAACTTGCTAAGCTGCCAAGCCTAAGAATACCAGACTTCAGAAAAGAGTTCACACTGTGCACAGATGCTTCAGATTATGCAATTGGTGGAGTGCTGAGCCAAGAACACAAGGGAAAGGACTACCCTGTTGCCTTTGAATCCAAGAAACTGAACTCAGCAGAACAAAACTATCCAGTCCATGAGAAGGAGATGCTTGCTATAATACACTGTTTGAAGACATGGAGATGCTATATTGAAGGAGTCAAATGCACTGTGAAGACTGATCATGCCTCCCTCAAGTATATATTTACTCAGAAGGTACTCTCTAGAAGAATGACAAGATGGAATGAATACATTCAGCAATTTGACCTGGAGATTGTCTACTGCCCAGGAAAAAACAACACGGTTGCTGATGCCTTATCAAGATTAGATCAAGTTGCACAACTCAACTTGGTGCATGAATCAGATTGGCCTAGCCTATTACCAAAGTACTTGGAGGACCAAGCCATTCCTAATGAGATGGATGAAGATATCAAGAAGATAATCCGTGATGAAGCCAGCAAATTTGTTGTACAGGATGAAACACTCTACCAAATTGTTGATGGAAGCCTTATTGCCTATTGTCCTTATGTTGCTCGCCTGGATTTAATGCATAAGCTACACAATGGATATGGACATCTTGGGATTGAAGGAACCTATAGCCTTGTGAAAGCCAGAGCATGGTGGCCCAGAATGAAACAAGATATTGAGAAGCTAGTGAAAACATGCCCAAACTGCCAAATCAATCAAGGCCAGCCACAAAGAATTACCAAACTCTTCCCTTTGGAGCCTGTAACACCATTTGAGAGATGGGGGATTGACTTTATTGGAAGACTACCAACTACCAGGAAATGCAACCATTGGATCCAAGTAGCAATTGACCATGCCACTAAATGGCCAGTTGCTAAAGCTGTACCAATAGCCAGTGAACAAGAAGTTGCAAGTTTCATTTACCATGAGATCCTGATGAAGTTTGGATGCCCTGTGGAGATCTTATCCAATAGAGGTGCAAACTTTATGGCAAAGACATTAGAGGCTTACCTGGAAATGCAGCAGATCAGACACTTGAAAACCTTGGCATATCACCCCAGAACTAATGGAGTCACTGAGCGGTTTAATGGATTATTTGGAAAAATGCTGCCCAAGTATGCAAATGGAGTTGTCAGTAGATGGGATGAGTATATAGACCAAGCACTCTTTGCATGCAGAGTCAGAGTACACAACACCACCCAGCAATCACCATTTTACTTAGTTTATGGATGTGAACCAAGAATTCCAGGAGATCTCACACAACCAAAGCTTACAGACACCTTCGGAGATGAACTCAGTCAGCCAAGTAGACACCAGCAACTGGAACAAAGACGTCAAGAGGCACAGACCAAAGTATCTCAAAGTGCAGAAAAGATGAAGCAGAGATTTGATAAGACTATAGCACCAGAAGCATTGACAGTTGGGAACTTTGTATTGCTAAGAAACAACACTCGGAAGAAGTTTGAGCCACAATGGACAGGACCATTTAAGATCATCAGAGAATGTCCATTTGCAACTTACCAACTGGTGGACAAACAAGGTAATATCCGGGAAGACTTAGTGCATAGGGACAGACTCAAGCTTGCAAGACTTGCTGACAATACTGAACCATCAAGATATTGGTATCACAAGAAAAGAGATTCAGGAGAACCCTCTCAACTTTAGTAGGGGAGAATGTTATGATCTGCTGCTTGAATGTTTAAGTTAGATCAGTTTTTAGTCAAATCAACTAGTATATGTTTTAGGTTATCAGTATATCAGTATTATCTATGAAATCAGTAGCATTAGTCAGCAAATAAATCAGCAGATCCTTATCAGACAGAAATAGATATATTAAGTAGGATCTTATTGGGTGATGATGATGCAATCAAATGAGTCATCAGCCACAACCTACATTAGGAAATACAATTAGTCAGCAATTGATCTGGCAAAATGTATATAAGGAGCTGCTAGAACCTCAATAAAAATCAGTTCAAGTTTTAGTGAATACAATACTAGCTAAACTCCCTATTCCTCTACAACTCTTATACCAAGACTTGTAACAGTAATAATGCCATGAGAGGCTTACAATGAGGCTGTCAAAACACCATCATGTTTTTGTCCATTTAAGGCAAATGAATGTGCTGGTAGGTTAGATCCTGTCAAAAGTGATAGAGGGCGCTAAGACCTCAACAATGACATGCCACCCTAGGCAAAATTCTCTACAGACACTGTTATGTTTTTCACTTTATTTGGCTGTAAAATTAGCCAGATGCACTTCTAATCCTGTCATAAAATTATGTAGATGGTCATTATTTCCCAGCTGCTGATATCATTGCAGTCTCCCAAAGAAATTTTGACAGCTGATCTGGATTGAAACACTTTAATACTAGCAGCTTGGAATTAATGACCATCTACACAATCTTGTGACATGATTACAACAGCATTTTGCTAATTTCAAAGCTGAACAAATTTGATAAAACATAACAGGGTTTGTATGGTGTTTTGCCAAGAGTATCATGTCATTGTCACAGTCTTAGTGCGCTTAACAACTATTTGAGTGGATCTAACAGGTTGGTACATGCAATTGCCATTTATGGCAAATAACTTAACAGTGTTATGATGGCCTCCCTGCAAGCCTGCAAAGGTATTAATACAGCATTATGGCAGCCTATAGCTTGTTCTGTATAGTTCTACTGTACCAATTTACCCAAAGGTGTGACTCCCAATACTTCCAATGTACATTTAATAGAAATGGCTTCAGAAGGCCACTTGAATAAATACATATCCAATTTATCCAGTCCTTGCACTTGTATTGTTGCAAAAGCATATGAATATTGATTGGAGCCCAAGAGAAGTACTTAGGGTAGCAGATACTATGTAATATCTTGCAAATTCTTTCAAATTTCTCTGTTATCTCAAAGGGCTTGTTTAGCTTGAAATGCCCCATGTAAAACTTGGTCGTCAGTAAAGGGATATTGTTGACAAGTAAATGCATAGCTCCCCGTGAAAAGCTTTTGCTCCAGCAGATGTCCTCTGTCTTCATTATCTCTGGCTTCCAGTTAAATCCATATTCTGGCCAGTTGTGTATAGCTTGCCAGCTCTCCTGCAATTGCATGCTGACTTCTGTATATTCTCTTGGTGGAAAGATGATTTTCTTGGTGTTGGTGTTTAGGTAATTATAATATGTGTGAGTTATGGAGTATACCCCCTGGATCTCACACATTCAACAGCAATATCATGTATTGTGCCCAGAAAAGCCAGCTCTCTTGCTGATGGCTGGGGTCCCACCAATGCAGATATAATTTGTGCTTTTACATGGTAGCTATTGACTTTTGTTCTGCTAAAAAGCAGACAAAACGTATTCAGCAATGGATACCAGTAGCTCTCCAGGTTGAATAGTGATTTAGGTCAAGATATCAGTAAGACTGCCATCAGATTTTTGCTGATACCAAAAGATAGGCAACAGATTCAGCTATGCAATGTTTGCCATTACATGTAGCTTGATTGATACTGAGTTTGGAACTTTATGACTTCACAACATTTATTGGACTGCATGAGCTTCTTTATACAGGGTATTACTGGAATATATCAAGAGTGTCAGCAATGTTTTCCCCCGATGGTTGTGGAATCCTGACAAGTTGCACACCTTGCAATACTGGCATTTTCTGATGTGAATGCCATGTAAGTACTAGCACATGCTGGTATCAGGATGGTCTCTGAGTCATATGTTGCCAGCAACATGATAGCTTTCCATTTATAACATGTACATGGTAAGTTGCATCCTGGGATGATCTTGGCAAGAAGTAGTAGTAAATTCTTAAAGCCCCCATTACTGCTATTAGTGAAAATGCACCACTTCTTTAGCCTCAACATCATATCATTCACCAGTAGTTGGATTACTGGGCTCACTTAATTCTATAAAGCATTCTTGGCATTATTTTCTTTAGGTGTTTTCTCATTGCAAGATGGAATATTACTGGGATCATGCAAGGTACATTTGTTGGGGATGATAGGCTCACAATCCATCAGTGAGCCTGCTTCTTCAATGCTATCACTCTGCATGCCATAATCAGAAAGCTGGGGTGAGCCTAAATTTGTCACAAACTCTCAGGACTCAGTTAGCGTAAGGTGACAAGTATGGCCAGAAGTTGTTATAGAAGTATCAAGTGGCTGGCAAGATATTATTGGTACAGTATTTTTTGGGCCTGCATTGGTATGCTAAGAAAGTTTTGCAAGAATAGCAGAAACTATCAAAGGTAGAACAACAAGGAAGCAATAGTTAGAAACCAGTAGCCTCTTCAAGTGCCCATCACAAGGAAGACTAAAAGCTCCCAATGATTGTTGAAGGGGCATCAGGTAGCTGCAAGAGTGCTAATATGGGAAAAGTAGGCAGACTCAGATGCACCATCACAACATTACCAAGGAAAAAGTATGGTTCTATTTAGGAAGAACTTGGTCAAAGTAGCAGTGAAGGACCTGGCAGTGGTAAAAGCAACTGGCTACCCCACAAGCCCATCACAGCATGGGCTGAGAGCTTGAAACAAGCAGTATAGAGGTGCCAGGTTGCCTGCAGAGAGCCAGCAAGGAACAAGCAGGCCAAAACAGATGCATCAGAGCAGTATCTATTAAGGAGAAGATATAATTCAACACAAGAAGCACTCAGACAAAGTAGCAGTGAAAGACCTGGTGTTGACAAAGGAAAAGGTAAAGGGGAAAAAGTTTACCCAACCCAGAGACAGGGAAGCATAAGAAAAAAGCTGCATTTCTTGCTACTTGACACTGTAAGCCTGGGACAGATGGAATCCCATCTCAAGACTTAACCCAACCCAGAGACAGGGAGGCATGCAAAAAAAATACAGTTCTTGCCAGTTAACACCACAAGCCAGGAACAGACTGAATCCCATCATATCCAAGAAGAATTACCCACAAGAAAATAGCTGCTTTCACCAGAATTGGAAGCATGGCCAGTTTAGCTACACTCCAGTGAGGTAGATGAGATTGCAGAGGATGGCAATTTGTCTACCACACCCTCCACATCCACCATTATTGACAGAGTGGTAATCCCACTGACAGACAAAGTAGCAACATCAAGAACTGACAGGGTTATCCCAATGCCCTTGGTGGAGTTTTGGAACATCAATAGGCACACCAAGAGGTAGCAGCACTTCTTCAAGAGCAGTGTTCAAGAAAATTCACCTAAATATAGAAAGGATTTATTGCAAAGACTGGCAGATGAGATGCTTGACCTTGCAGTGCTTGCTAAAGACCAAGAGGTGTGGGAACCAGCAAATGAACAGTGTTATGAAGCCATTTTGTACATGTCAAAGTCTTGGAAATAGAGCATTACAGCAGAAATACTTATTGAGTGGTGGATTTTAATAGAGTCACTTATTGAGTGTGGGGATGGGCTTGATTTCAGTGTAAGGTTCAGGGACTTGTATAGGTCAATATAATTGGCTATAAGTATAAATATACAACTTGTATGCATGAAAAGTAAGATAAATGGTTGAATCAGGGTAAGGATTGTACTGTTCCTGTCAGGACATTGTACAGAGACTGTTGAAAAATAATTGTGCCCCAGATTTCACAAAAAACTTGATCAAAATTTTTCATCACAATGATGTATAAGTGGCTTTTGATTGGTTCCCTGCCAATTTGCTCACTGTCTGATCCCAGACACTCTATTGCCTTCTATGTTTGTGTGCATTGATTGGCTATTGCCTCTTTTCATACTCCTTACTTCCTGACTCTACCATTTCTCTTACTTTTCATGCATACAATTTGATATATTTCAGTTGCATCTTCAGTTATACAATAGTTGCCTATTGTATTGACCTATACCAGTCCCTATACCCTACACTAACAATAAGCCCAGCCCCACACTCAACAGGTGACTCTACTAAAATATATCACTCAATAACTATTTCTGCTGTGACGCTCTGGTTCCACAACTTTGGTGGGAACCCAATGGCTTTATGCCACTGTTCATTCACTAGTTCCCACATGTCCTGGTCTTCAGCCGGCACTGCAAGGTCTAGCACCTCATCTGCCAGTCTTTGCAATAAATCCTTGCAATATTCCAGTGCGTTTTCTTGAGCACTGCTCTTGAAGAAGTGCTGCAACCTCTTGGTGTGCCTATTAATGTTCCAAAACTCCACTGAAAGCATTGTGATAGTGTTTTGAGCTCTTGACATTGCAGCCTTGTCTGTCAGTGGGATCTCCACTCTGTCAACAATAGAAGATGTGGAGGCTGTGGTCAACAAATTGCATTTTCCAGCAAACGCATCTACCTTACTGGAGTGTAGCTCAACTGGCTGCACTTCCAGCTCTTGTGACAACAGCTGTTTTCTTGTTTGTAATTCTTCTTGAATATGATGGTATTCTGTCTGTTCATGGCTTGTGGTGTTAACTGCCAAGAACTGCAGTTTTTTTTGCATGCCTCCCTGTCTCAGCCTTGGTCAGACATTTTTCCCTTAGCCTTCTCCTTTATCACTGCCAGGTCTGTCACTGCTACTTTGTCTGATAGCTTCTTGTAAAGAACTACGTTTTCTCCTGGATAAAATTGGCTCTGCCGCATCTGTTTTGGCCTGCTTGTTCATTACTGTCACTCTTCTGGCAACATGATGTTTCTTTTCAGCTTGTTTTGAGCTCTCAACTGTAGTTGTGATGGGCTCCTTCTGGCAGCCTGATGTTTATTTTCTACTGGTTTTGAGCCCTCAACTGTAGTTGTGACAGGCTCCTGTAAAAGCAGCTGGTTTTTATCATTGCCAGGTCCTTCACCAATACTTTGACTGGGTGCGCTTTGAATAGAACTATGCTTTGTCCTTAATAAATGTTGTGCTGGTGCATCTGTATCTGCCTGCTAGTCCCTAATTGGCACTCTTCCAGCTACCTGGCATCTCTTTGATGCTTGTCTAGGGCTTTTGGCCCTGCTTGTAACAGGCTCTTGAGGAAGCTTCTGGTTTTTAGCCATGGCACCCTTGTTCTTCTGCCTTTGATAATTTCTGCTTTGCTGAAGATACTTTCTTAACATACCAATGCTGGCCCAAAATCTGTTTGCCCTTATAAATGCAGGATAATGCTCATGGAACAAGTCAAGTGCATTCTGCTTGGCCTTGAGTTCCTGATGGTCCCATGGTATGCCAGCCTTAAGGTGATGGCATGCCAGACTTCTGATGGCCTTTTGAATATTAGCCCAAGCTTCATTAATGCATACAACAGCTTTATGGATCTTCAATGTCTTTTAATTTTAAGGCTTTGGTATAAACACCACATTGTGCCCCTCCCACACTGTGATAGCTTTCTCTGTGGGCTTTATCTTTGGGCACTGTTGTTGTGCTACAACAACTGTACAGTGTTCCTCTGCTATTACATTGGGAAATGGCTCAATTCTTGGCTGTGACATTGCGCTACTTGAGTTCCTTCTTTGCAGCAAAGATACTGCTCTCTCTACCTAGGATAATGATTGCTCTACATGTATTATCCACTCATCCTGTTTCTGAGCTATTTCCTGATTTCTCTGGGCCATTGCATCTATCCTAGCAGCCACTGCACTGTAGAAATATTAGAGAGATATATTGGAATTGAATTGGAGAATTAAAAGATTTACATGATATTCACTTGATGTTTTATTGAGTTGCAACACAGTAT
This sequence comes from Basidiobolus meristosporus CBS 931.73, assembly GCA_002104905.1. Taxonomy (NCBI): domain Eukaryota; kingdom Fungi; phylum Basidiobolomycota; class Basidiobolomycetes; order Basidiobolales; family Basidiobolaceae; genus Basidiobolus; species Basidiobolus meristosporus. The sequence continues at coordinate 114,589 of MCFE01000072.1, forward strand.
TTATACTTATTGCAGAACTACGTAAATGCAACTATTTGGTCATTATTAGGGGAGTCTCAGGAGTACATGTGCCAAGTTTTGGCTCATTTGGACAAGTTTCAGATTTTCCTAAAATTCTGTACTTCTCTAATAATTAGTAAATATCTTACAAACTAATTTTCATGTTGATAATCTGAAATATATCATTTCACTAAGTGCTAGTTCATAATATATTAATAATTAGGTGGACTCCTAATTATTTCAACATGCACCTGATTGCTTTATTAATGCTTTGGTATGAGCTGACAGCATACTTGCTAATATGGGTGATGGTTATATTATCATGGCCACTTGCTAGTCTTCAACTGAGGGTACTGTGTGTGCTACATTCTCATCTGCTCAAGCATAACGGTCAGCTTGTGGCTCTGCAGAGGTTCTCAATTGCCTACTTGACTGAGAGCCTGAGGAGTCTGCATTATTACCTTCAATGGGCACACTGTCCACAGGGCCTTCTTTGGATGTAGCCTTGCTTGTTGCACTGAATGCCTAAGCTGTTGTAAAAATTTGTATTTCCACCTAAATATTCACCTAACTTAGTCACTTAGATCATTATCTTCAAAAACTAGAGAATACTGGCCAAATTACTTGTTGGGATTTACTTGGAATATTTTCACCAAAATACCAGGTACCCAGAACAAGAAAATTCTCAAAGTTGTCCAAACAGCCCCAAACTTTGCACACATGCTCTTGGGACCTTCCTCAGCCTATTCTACGTGTTTGTAATGCCAAGGCCATGTAAAAATATAAATACTACTTTTACATTCAATAAATCATTAAGTGAAATCCACATAATCTACTTGTTTGCCCAATCACTTCCAATATCTCCAAGACTCTTACAACTGAAACAAGCTGTTGTCCAACTGTTCTTCTGTTGCCATCAGTGGTGGGGCTTGATTGAGAACCGGACAACTTTACTTTATTTTTTGGTGGCATATATATATGGAAGTGAGTCAAACCAAAGGGGAAATAGTGTTACATATACATGTGTATGTGGTGCCACAATTTTATTTATAATACTTACTATGGCAGGTCATCATTGAATCTTACATTCACGTAGGTGCAATGTCTCAAGTACAAGACTGTCTTAAGTTCACATGAGTATTGACCAAAAAGTGATATAATAGTGTTACGTCATTGAAGGTCAAACTGTTTGCCCCATGGACAAGACTACTTTGACTCAATGTTGTAAGAGAAGAGAAAAAAGACCATGTGGTTATTGTGGCAAGCCTCTCAGCCATGATGCATGTAGACAGTATAGGAAGTATTACAAGGATCATGGCCAGTGTTTTGCCACCTAAGTCATATTTGACCAGTCATTGGTCACTACTGTACCAACATTATCTTGCCAGCCAGTTGATACTTCTATATCAGTACCTGGCTGTCTTTGTCACCTTGCGCAAACTGAGTCAGGTGAGTTTGTAACACCATTAGGCTCACCTCAGCCTTCTGAATATGGCATGCAGAGTGATAGCTCTGACAAAGAAGGTTCACTGATGGATTTTGAGCCTATCCCCCCTAACAACAGTACTATGTATGAGCCGGGTCAAATCCTCATATGCAATGAGACAACACCTGTTGAAACAAATGCCAAGGATACTTTATGGAGCCAAGTGAGCCCAGTAATCTATCTATTATTGATTGATGTAATGTTGTGGCTAGAGAAGTGGCGCATTTCCACTAATATCAGTTATGGGGGCTCTGAGGATTCTTTACTACTTCTTGCCAAAATCATACCGGGATGTAATTTACCATGTACATGGTATAAGTGTGCAACCGTCATGTGGCTGGCAACATATGATTCAGAGACTGTCCTGATTCCAGCATGTGTTAACAGTTGCATGGCATTCACATCCAAGAATGCTACCATTGCAACATGTCCAAATTGTCAGGAATCAACCACCATTGAGGGAAAACATTGTTCACACTCCAGTTATATTCCAGTCATACCCATCCAAGGAAGCTGATGCAGTCCAACAAATATTGCAAAGCTATACAGTACCACACTCAGAATCAATCAAGCGCAAGCATATCCAATATATTTGATGGCAAGCATTACAAGCAGCTAAGAAGCAAGGGCTACTTTGAAGGTATGTATGACCATGCCTTTGCTTTAGCACTTGATGGATTCTCATTAAACAAGTACTCTACCAGCAAATCCTGCTGGCCAATGATTCTCATCAATCTGAATCTGCCACCCATCTTACGGTATCAGAGCAATAATCTGATGGTAGTCCCATTGGTATCTGGGCCTAAACCATCACCCAACCTGGATAGCTACCTGTATCCATTGCTGGAAAAATTTTGTATGCTTTCCAGCATGATAACAGTAAGCGGCTGGCATGTAAAAGCACATATTATTATCTGCATTGGAGATACCCCAGCCATCAGCAAGATAGCAGGTTTTCCCAGGCACAATGGATGGTATTGCTGTTAAATGTGTGAGTTCCAGGGGATTTACTCCATAACTTACACACATTATTATTACCCAAACACTAGCACTAAGAACATCATTTTTCCACAGAGAGAATGTACAGAAGTAAGCATGCAATTGCAGCAAAGTTGGCAAGCTATAAGCCATTGGCCGGAATATGGAATCAACTGGAAACTGGAGATATATAAGATAGAGGGTAACTGTTGGAGCAAACCTTTTCACTGGGACCAATGCATTTGCTTTTCAACAGTATCCCTATACTGATGACCAAGTTGTACATGGTGTATTTCAAGCTAAATGAGCCCTTTGAGATACTGGAGAAATTTGAAAGAATTAGCAAGATATTACAGAGTATCCCCCACCCTAAGTACTTCTCACAGGCTTCAATTAATATTCATATGCATATGCAACAATACAAATGCAAAGTCTGGATGAACTGAATATGTATTTATTCAAGTGGTGTTTGGAAGCCATTCCTGCCAAGAGTACATTGGAAGCATAGGGAGTCATATTTGGACATTATAGGAATATTTATCCAGAAGCAGATCACCAATGCCAACTTGATAAATCTACAGCTGTTGTGTGGGGAGTTTGTAAAGGGATTTGAGCAGCTACACTGCAAACATAAAGCGGAATGTATAGATCTCTGCCACTACTGTATCTATACTCTACTCTATCTTGGACAGTGTGTGGAGAATATTGGGCCTTGCTTCACCTTTTGATAGTTTCCTATGGAGTGGATGTGTGGGGAGATAGGAAGACAAGTCAAGTTGCAGATACAACCATATACCAATCTCATCAGGAATATTACCTTCAATTCACTCATGGATGTGATGAGTTGGAACATGGAGGATGGCCCAGAAGGGTTGGAAATTACTGAGGACATATGTGCACATGGAGACACCTATGCCTATGTCATTACAAAGCTAAGCAGCCCCAATGCATGGGTAATCAGTTAAGTAATGCAAAGTTGGGTTGAGTGCAACAAGCAGCTAATTCTTATTAGGAAGACTCTGCCAAGGTATGCTGGATTTCTCATGGTCACAAACCAACTTCTACACCATTCAATACAGAACTCACACAAACAAGTAGAAAATGGAAACGCCATTTGGTAAATTGGTATGGTAGCACTATACAGAACCAGCTGTAGGCCGTTATACTGCTAATATAATGCCATCAGTATCTTGCTGTGAGGCTGTCAAAATACTGTCATGTTTCTTGCCATATAAGGAAATTTGACATCCTGGCCAACTGGATCCACTTAAAATAGTTGTGGTGCGCTAAAAGACCGCAACAATACCATGCAAATATTGTCACAGCACCAATAAAATATTGTCAAGTTGTATCCCTTTATTTGGCTGTAAAATTAGCAAAACACTGTCATGATCCTGTCAAAAGATTGTCAGGAGGGTCACTAATTCCTAACTGCTGGCATTATGATGGTCTCTTAGCAAGATCCTGATGGCTGATCTGGACTGGATCCACCCACAGGACCAAATTATTTTTCATAGGGTATATGTAGCCTGTATTGCAAGGTTTGTGGATAGTTCACAAGTATCACACAGCAGAGTCATAATTTTCAAAGAGTTGTTTGGTTTTGCAGATATATAATCTTGATAAGATGTAAGGATTCTGCTTTGAGAGCATCATAATGTTAGCAGCTTGGAATTAATCACCCTCTTCATAATTGTATGGCAGGATTGTGAAGGTGTTTGCCTGTTTTTGCTGCCATAAAAGTAGAAACTTGGCAATGTTTTAATAGTCTTTTGGCAGGACTTGCAAGGCTTTTGAAGGACTCAGTGTGGTCTACATTTATTTAAGCAGAACTAACTAGCCAATACATGCAATTGCCTTACATTGAAGAGCTTAAGCATGTTTTGACCTGCTTGTTGCAGACCTTGATTGGAATTATCATGGAGTAGTGTGGCCAAAAGCTAGTCTTGTACAATACTACCACACCAATTTACCAAATGGTGTTTCTTCTTTGTACCTCTCCATGTACATTTGTTACATCCTACTTTTGAATCACCCTTCCTTATTTGCTTACCCATTACTACCACAGGGCACCCACTGCAATCAACACCAATCTGTCACCCCATCTTTACAGCTTTTCAGTGCAACACCTGCAATGTTACTATACACCTGTATTACTTGTGATATATACATTATGCAGGAGTATGCATGGTAGCCACCACTTTACCATGAATACCTCCTAAATACCTGCAGAGTACTTTTGGTACTTGGTAAATATGTTCCTTCTCCCTGCTAATTCTAGCCACTCACATATGTGTACTGTGGTTCTTGCTGGTACAAATTCCGTATTTAAAGGTACAAAGATTAGCTTGTATCCTACAGAAGCTTGGAATACATTGGTAAAGAAGTATATATGAGCTTAAGATAGGCTTATATCTGAAACACTAAACCTACAAAAATGTAAGCTTTAAGAATAATTTACCATTGTATGTTTCCTTGGTATAATTACCCTATAAGAAATATTTATGATGATCATGTCCAAAGTCCATCACAAAGCTAAAGTCTCATGACTAGGAGGTAGTGTTCCCACCAGGACACTGTGTAAAGGCTATTGACAAATAATTGTACCCCCAATTTTGCAAGAAACTTGCTCAAAGTTTTTCATCACAACTGTACATAAGTGGCTTGTGATTGGTCCTCTGCTAATCATCTCATTCTCTGATCCTGTACATTCAATCACCTCCTTTGTTTGTATACTTAGATTTGCTATTGCCTCTTTTTTGTATTCCTTACTTCCCAACTCAACCAATTCTCTTACATTTTATGCATACATATTGATTTATTTCCACTGAAACATCAGCTCTACTTCATTTGCCAATTATGTTGACCTATACAAGTCCCTATACCCAACACTAAACTTAAGCCCAACCCCACACTCAACAAGTGACTCTATTAAAATCCACCACTTAAGGCTTGAGCAGGCCTTTTTCTTTATACATTTACCCCTATGAAAACTAATATGGTCCTGCAGGTGGATCCTATCCAGATCAGCCATCAAGATCCCATCTGGGGACCATTATAATACCAGCAGCTTGGAATTGATGGCCATCTACACAATCTTATGATAGGATCACAGCAGCATTTGGCAAATTTTGCTGCCAAATAAAGTTAAAAAACATAATGGTGCTTGAATAGTGTTTTGCCAAGGGTGGCATGGCATTGTTGTGGACTTGTTGCACTCTATAATGCTCAGAGTGGATTGAACTGGCAGTACATCCAATTGCCTTATATGGCAAAAAGCTTGTCAGTGTTTTGTTGGCCTCATTGCAAGTCTCTGATGGCATTATCATGGCAGTGTGGTGCCCTACAGCTAGTTCTGTATAATGCTACCATTACAATTTACTAAATGATATTTTCTTCTTCTACTTGCCCTTCCGCAACCCATATATTCCACTCTAGAATCCCCCCTCCTTATTTGCTTACCCACAACTATCTTGAGTATTTCACATATAATGTAAATCAAAAAACACTATGGCCTCCTGCTTACCAGCCTCTACAATCATGCAAGCCTACCAAAATTGACATACTTTGCAATAAAAATGTGTTATTTGGTTCATGACAAATAGTAACAATTCAATGCAATTGCATCATCTTCTCCTAGGTTTTTTTCTCAGAGGGAATACAACTGAAGCATATGGTTGTGATACATTTTGCACACCTGAACTACTTTCTTGTTGACTATAATCTTGGCTACTTGTGTACTTGTAGTCAGTTTTTTGCCTTGTAGTTGATGAGTGCAATGCTGGAGCTTGGCTGTGCTAAATTGCTTCAGACAAAATGCTGGAATCAGCCTGCAGTGCCACTTGCTGACATGTTCTTTTACTTGCCAAGGCTCTGGTTGTAGAGGCACTTCATGTGGGTCATCATCAGTCATTTCACCAGAAGTGACTTGCAGATGGTCAGGTGTGCTGGTATGTGCAGGTGCAACTTGATGCATTAGCATAGCCCTTGGCTGAGTTCAATGCGATGTTACATGTTGATGAAACTTGGCCTGCTCCAATGGACTTGTGTCTAAATGAGCAATTTGGTGGGTTCTCTTAGTCTTGCTCTGAAGCGCACATGTTGATTGTATGCGCATTGACTCAATGCAGGACACAGTTGTGAGGGGTGCTGGCATAGATTTGACTGACATGTGCCAGTGCACCAACATTGCAGGGGATGGTAAGGAATCCAGTGTGGCATGCTGGCACAATCAAGAAGCAGTTGCTTGCAGTCTGTATTCCTCCTCTTGAAGTTCACCTCCTAATACCTCAAGGTACTCACTTATGCTCTGCCTGATACATCAGAACTGTTGCCTTGATGAGTCCTGTGTGTATTGCTCTTAGAAGCCACTTAGCTCTACTGATATATCACATAGTACATTAGTCATTTGAGGCAAAAACTCATTCAAAATAGACTTGTTCCATCATTCTAGCTGATCATAGTGCCCAATAGTGCCATAGAGTGCTAGATGGTGCCTGATCATGCCACAGAGTGCCAGATGGTGCCATAGAGTGCCAATTTGGGATCAAAATTGACATTCATATGACCCTAAAATATCAAATTAATAACAAAATATACAGCACTTTCTGGCACTATGATCAATGACACAATGGAACAAGTCTAATCTCTTTGGTTCCCAAAACTGCGGCACAAACAGATGCGTCCAGCCCATACTGTGCAAATTGAGCATGGAATTGTTTGTGCACAGCTTCCTCATCAAGTCCCCTCACTCTCAGCTCATTCTTGATTTCCTACTTGTCTTGTTGTATATCTTTTTACATACATCCACTGGAATCTTGATGTAGAGCTCATGCCAGAGCCTTCAACTCAGATTCTTTCATTTCTGCCCACTCTCTGTGGTATCCAGCTCTGCTAGATTAACTAGTAGTGACCATGTATTGGTATGAAGGCTTATCATAGACACTTGGGCCATACTAAAATCATTTGGCAAGAACTTAAATGGATCTGTCAATAACGTTTCTGGTCCAGACTGTGCTTGTGAGCTGGGGGATGTGTTTTGTCTGGGATGTACTAAATATGAGTTGAGACTTGGTAGAGGGACCATAGAGATGGATCTGGATTCTTATACAGTGGACTTGTTCTGTTGGATAGTGCCACATTGAGCCATGAGTGCCAAATGATGCCATAGTGTGCCAGAGAGGCCAAGTGAGCCTATACTTGGCCACAGAGTGTGAAACATGGATCTGCATCTTCATGCAAAGCAGCCCCTGTGTTTCACCTATGATGCAGGAAAAAATCCATTTTTTGACGTTTTTTTGTGGATCAATGTTATGCAGGATGTGTAAGAGCACAAAAGGATTGAAAATATGCATTTGGTACTCAATACCCATGGCACTCTGAATCTAACTCCTGTGGCTTGTAACATGTCACAACAATGCATGGCACTATCTTGGTCCACTGGTACTATCTGGCACTATAAGTGCTTTGTATAGATCTTACTTTAGGGCTAATAATTAAATATAGTGCCAGATAGTACCAGTGGACCAAGATAGTGCCATGCATTGTTGTGACATGTTACAAGCCACAGGAGTTAGATTCAGAGTGCCATGGGTATTGAGTACCAAATGCATATTTTCAATCCTTTTGTGCTCTTACACATCCTGCACAACATTGACCTAAAAAAAAAGGTCAAAAAATGGATTTTCTCCAACACAATTGGTGAAACACAGGGGCTGCTTTGCATGAGGATGCAGATCTATGTTTCACACTCTGTGTCCAAGTATAGGCTCACTTAGCCTCCCTGGCACACTATGGCATCATTTGGCACTCATGGCACAATGTGGCACTATCCAACGGAACAAGTCTAGTAATATATTGGCATCAACCTGGTCTTGTATGAAATTTATATGAAAACTAATGTGATTGTTGAATATTCCATACATTATGCATAGTGCATGTTGGATTGCATTGACATGGATCAGATCACATCATTGCAGATTTCTTATTTGATTATAGACTTGTGAGTATATTATCAATAAAGCCACAAAGTCATTGTTTCAGGATGATTTTTGCAACATAATGTTGGGATTCATGTCAATTAATGAAGATTTAGTCACAATGAATGGAAATAGATAATTAAGCTGATTACACCAAATCAATTTTAACACCTCTACTCAATCATGGACCAATTTTTATGACTTACTCATCTGAATGGTCTTTTCTCATCAGTCCCATCACTACAGCCGGATATCCTTTTGACACATTAGAAGATATATATACCAAGTATTATGGACCATCTAGCCCAATCTAATCAAGGAGATCCCCTGTTAAGCTTCTCTGCTATTAAAAGAGCTATTGCCCTACAAGCTTTCAATCAACCATTGATGGCAACAGATGTACTGGAGGCTTTCATTCCCAGCTGACGGCAATGAAAACCATCTTGCAGTGGGTATGAATGACTTGGAGTAAGCCTGGAATACTATACTCAGAAGCACCAATAGACTTCCATATCTCACAGCATTCAGCCACAGGTTCCCTATTAGGAGTGTTTTGGATACCTTCCCAGTCAGGATTAACAGGCCTTCTAGAGGGCAGAGTCACTTTTATTCTGGCAAATACAAGGCACACTGTATGAAGTTTCAAGTACTGTAACATCATCTGGTTTAGTGGGTGATTTGTTGGAAGTAGGCATGGCAATGCACTCTGGGTAGAGAATCATCCAGGATTCAGTGGAGAGGAGAAGTGTAGGGCAGACTTAGCTTATATAGGAGAGGATTGTCTGAGATTAGGATGTATTACAGCTCATAGGAAGCTAAGGAATGGAGTGCTTAGCAGGAAGCAGAAGCTCTACAATGAGATATTTAATAATCTCAGAGTGAGAGTAGAGCATACATCTGGATATGTAAAGAGATTCAGCATATTAGCAGGTAAATACAGAGGAAAGTTATGAACAGGAGAAAACAGCAGAATAGGTAAAATAGTCACAATACTTATTAAAGCACAGTACATTCATACAAGAAGACATCCACCAAGAGAAATGTGTCTGAATCTTTATGAAGAGTAAATAAAGCACAAAAAGCACTGTTCTGAGTAACATAAGTAAGGTTGATTAGAGTTACCAGTAATTGTATCTTACCACTGGCATAATGGTAGGCATAAGAGTGCTATATCAATCTGGCACTATAAACACGCTAGCACTATGTGGCACTATCCAGCCAAACAAGTCTAATATATTCCTTCTCCCTGCTGGATAATAGTCCCCCTTTGTTGAAAAGCAAATGAATTGCTCCTGGTGGAAAGCATTTGCTCCAACAGATACCCTCTATCTTAAGCATCTCTGGATTCCATTAATTACATATTCTGGTTGATGGCTTATAGCTTGCAAACTTTGTTGCAATTACAGATTATCTTTTATATGTTCTCTGTGCAGGAAGACAATGTCCTAGTGCTAGTGTTTGGCCAACAATAATGTGTGTGTTATGGAGTAAGTCCCCTGGATCTCACTGATGGAGATCCCACTGACAGACAAGGCTACAACATCAAGAACTCAAAAGACTATCACAATGCCTTTGGTGGAATTTTGGAACATTAATAGGCACACCAAGGGGTTGCATCACTTCTTCAAGAGCAGTGCTCAAGAATACACACTTGAAAATTGCAAGGACCTGTTGCAATGACTGGAGGATGAGATGCTAGACCTTGCAGTGCTGGCCAAAGACCAGGATGTGTGGGAACCAGTGAACAAGCAGTGGCATAAAGCTTTTGGGTTCCCACCAAAGTCATGGAAACAGAGCATTACACCAGAAATACATATTGAGTGGTGGATTTTAATGGAGGTACTTGTTGAGTGTGGTGTTGGGCTTAATGTTAGTGTAGGGTACAGGGACTTGTATAGGTCAATATAATTAGCTATTGAGGTACAATTGAAGTTTTAACCGAAAGAAACAACTTGTTTGCATGAAAAATAAGTGAATTGGTTGAGTCAGGTAGTAAGGAGTGTGAAAAAGAGGCAATAACCAATCAATGCACACAAATGTAGGAGGTGAAAGAGTGTCTGGGATCAGAATGTGAGAAAATTGGCAGAGAACTAATTAAAAGCCACTTTTGTATTGTTGTGATGAAAAATTTTGACCAAGTTTTTTATGATATCTTGGGTGCAATTATTTTTTGACACTCTTTGCATAGTGTCCTGGTGGAATCATTACCTCTTAGTCATGGGAATTGGAATCTGTGACAGCCTTTTGATGGAATCATCACAATAATTTTTCATAGAGAAAGTATTTCTCACAGGCTCCAAGCAATATTGATATCTATATGCAACAATACAAACACAAGGATTGGATGGACTGGATGAATATTTATTCAAGTGGCCTTCGGAAGCAATTTCTTAGTAGCAACTGAGTCCTGTTTGATTGGATACCTTCAGCTCCTTAGATAGGCAGGCTTTAGTCTCCTCCAATATTTCTAAGTTATTGGCAGCAATAATAAGTTCATCCGCACATAAAGCTAATAGACCTGAATCTGTTCTATCTGGCTTATTGTATATAGTATAGTCTACAGTACTCCCTCATGAACCCAAAGATTCCATATATGAGTCCATCTTGCAATTCTAGGCATTTGGTGACTGTTTGAGTCTATTTAGGGACTTTTTAAGCTTACAGATATAATGGGAGCTATCCTGGTCAAAAAACCCATCAGGCTGGTCCATGTACCCATCCCAGCAAGTTTCCTTGTCAAAGATGCAATCTTGACATCCATTTGATGACTCAAAAGCCTATACTTACCTGTAATATACCCTATGATAAATTATTGAGATGATCCCATCAAAAGGCCATCACAAAGTTAGAGTCTTGTGATTAAGAGGTACTGATCTTGTCAGGACACCATCCAGAGACCATTGAAAAATAATTGCACCCCAGATTTCACAAAAAACTTCGTCAGAATTTTTCATCATGACAATGTATAAGTGGCTTTTGATTGGTTCCCTGCCAATTTGCTCACTTTCTGATCCCAGACACTCTATTGCCTCCTATGTTTGTGTGAATTAATTGGATATTGCCACTTTGTACACTCCTTACTTCCTGACTCAACTGTTTCTCTTACTTTTCATGTGTACAATTTAATTTATTTCCGTTGAAACTTCAGTTGTACCTCAATTGCCAATTGTATTGACCTATACAAGTCTCTACACCCTACACTAACATTAAGCCCAACCCCACACTCTACAAGTAACTCCATTAAAATCCACCACTCAATAAGTATCTCTACTGCAATGCTCTGGTTCCATGACTTTAGCGGCAACCCATTGCCTTATGCCACTTTTCATTCACTGGTTCCCACATGTCCTGGTCTTCAGCCAGCACTGCAAGGTCTAGCTCCTCATCTGCCAGTCTTTGCAATAAATCCTTGCAATATTCCTGTTATGAATAGACACAAGGCAGGAGAGTAGGGCTAGGCTAGGCAGGACCAGGAAAGGACTTAGGTTTGGATCAACAAGGCAAGGCAGGTTTCCAAGGCAAGGCTGTTTATTCAAGACCTGTGTTTATCAGACTGAGGAATACTTAAGGGGGGATAGGACTATATATACTTTTTGGTTATACTGATTCCAAGAGATGCTAGACTTGTTCCATTGGATAGTGCCACATTGAGCCATGAGTGCCAAATGATGCCATAGTGTGCCAGAGAGGCCAAGTGAGCCTATACTTGGCCACAGAGTGTGAAACATAGATCTGCATCCTCATGCAAAGCAGTCCCTGTGTTTCACCTATGATGTAGGAGAAAATCCATTTTTTGACGTTTTTTTGTGGATCAATGTTGTGCAGGATGTGTAAGAGCACAAAAGAACTGAAGACATGCATCAGGTACTCAATACCCATGGCACTCTGAATCTAGCTCCTGTGGCTTGTAACATGTCACAAAAATGCATGGCACTATCTTGGTCCACTGGTACTATCTGGCACTATATTTAATTATTACCCCTAAAGTAAGATCTATACAAAGCACTTATAGTGCCAGATAGTACCAGTGGACCAAGATAGTGCCATGCATTTTTGTGACATGTTACAAGCCACAGGAGCTAGATTCAGAGTGCCATGGGTATTGAGTACCAAATGCATATTTTCAATCCTTTTGTGCTCTTACACATCCTGCACAACATTGATCCACAAAAAAACGTCAAAAAATGGATTTTCTCCAACATAATTGGTGAAACACAGGGACTGCTTTGCATGAAGATGCAAATCTATGTTTCACACTCTGTGGCCAAGTATAGGCTCACTTGACCTCTCTGGCACACTATGGCATCATTTGGCACTCATGGCTCAATGTGGCACTATCCAACGGAACAAGTCTATTGGCTAATACTAATGGGGTTGTGGGGTGAGGCACAGCAATGTGCTGGGGATAATAATATAGAAGGCAAGGCACTGAGACAGGATGGGGAAATGGATTGGGTCACCTGATCATGTGACTAAGTCATGTGACCTGGTATTTCCATATATGGTACTGGACTATGAGAAATACAATGGGAAGCTTCCTTGGAATGTTCCATTGTGTAACAAGGGTTTGGAATGGTCAGGAACTTTCTGGAAGGTGGTAGAAGGTTCCAGAAGGAATCTCTTAGAAATTGAGCTAGGAAGCTGAAATTTGGCATGGGTGTTCATGGTTGTCATGTGATCATGACAATTTCAGTGTGTTTTCTTGAGCACTGCTCTTGAAGAAGTGCTGCAACCTCTTTGTGTGCCTATTAATGTTCCAAAACTCCACTGAAGGCATTGTGATAGTCTTTTGAGCTCTTGAAGTTGTAGTCTTGTATGTCAGTGGGATCTCCACTCTGTCAACAATGGAGGCTGTGGAGGCTGTGGTAGACAAATTGCCTTTTTCAGCAAACTCATCTATCTTGCTGGAGTGAATCTCAACTGGCTGCACTTCCAACTCATGTGAAAACAGCTGTTTTCTGGTTGGTAATTCCTCTTGGTTATGATGGGAATCAGTCTGTTCCTGGCTTGCAGCATTAATTGGCAAGAACTGCAGTTTTTTTTACATGCCTCCCTGTCTCAGGCTTGGGTAGACATTTTTCCCTTTACCTTTTCCTTTATCACTGCCAGGTCTTTCACTGCTACTTTGTCTGAGAGCTTTTTGTAAAGAACTACTTTTTCTCCTGGATAAATTCTGCTCTGATATACCTGTTTTGGCCTGCTTGTTCATTACTGTCACTCTTCTGGCAACATGACGTTTCTTTTCAGCTTGTTTTGAGCTCTCAACTGTAGTTGTGATGGGCTCCTGCAAAGCAGCTGGTTTTTATCACTGCCAGGTCCTTCACTGCTACTTTAACTGGGTGCTTCTTGAGTTGTACTACGCTTTTTCCTTGATAAATGTTGGGCTGGTGCATCCATGTCTGCCTGCTTGTCCCCAATTGGCACTCTTCCAGCTGCCTGACATTTCTTTGACACTTGTCTGGAGCTTTCAGCCCTGCTTGTAACATGCTCTTGAAAAAGCCACTAGCTTTTAGCCATGGCACCCTTGTTTTTCTGCCTTTGATAGTTTCCACTATTCTTAAGATACTTTCTTAGCATACCAATGCTGGCCCAAAATCTGTTTGCCCATTTGAATCCAGGATAATGCTCATGGAACAAGTCAAGTGCATTCTGCTTGGCCTTAAGTTCCTGATGGTCCCATGGTATGCCAGCCTTAAGGTGATAGGGTGCTAGACTTCTAATGGCCTCTTGTATATTAGCCCACTCTTCATTATTGCACTCAATGGCTTCAAGGATCTTCAATGTCTTTTGATTTTTAGGCTTTGGTATAAACACCACATTGTCTCCCTCCCACGCTGTGATGGGTTTTTCTGTGGGCTTTATCTTTGGGCACTGTTGTTGTGCTTCAAAGACTGTACAGTGTTCCTCTGCTGTTACATTGGGAAATGGCTCAGCTCTTGGCTGTGACATTGAGCTACTTGAGTTCCTTCTTTGCAGCAAAGATACTGCTTTCTCCACCTGGGATATTGATTACTCTACACATTTTATCTGCTCATCCTGTTTCTGGACTATTTCCTGATTTCTCTAGGCCATTGCATCTATCCTATTGGCCACTGCACCTAATTGTTTCATTAATGCTTTGGTATGAGCTGTCAACATACTTGCTAATATGGGTGGTGGTGATGTTATCATGGCCACTTGCTGATCTTCAACTGAGGGTACTGCATTTGCTACATTCTCATCTGCCTGAGCATAATGGTAAGCTTGTGGCTCCACAGAGATTCTCAATTGCCTACTTGACTGAGAGCCTGGGGAGTCCGCATTATTACCTTCAATGGGCACACTGTCCACAGGGCCTTTTTTGCATGTAGCGCTGCTTGTTGCACTGAATGTCAAAGCAAGCTGTTGCCCAATTGTTCTTCTGTTGCCATCACCAGTGAGATTTGGTTGAGAACCAGACAACTTTGCTTTACTTTTTGGCAGCATATATATGGAAGTGAGGCAAACCAAAGGGGAAATAGTGTTACATATACGTTTGTATGTGGTGCAACAACTTTATTTATAATGCTTACTATGGCAGGTCATCATTGAATCTTACCTTCATGTAGGTGCAATGTCTCAAGTACAAGACTGTCTTAAGTTCACATGAGTATTGACCAAAAAGTGATATAATAGTGTTACATTGTTGAAAGTCAAACTGTTTGCCCCATGGACAAGAATACTTTGACTCAATGTTGTAAGAGAAGAGAAAAAAGACCATGTGGCTATTGTGGCAAGCCTCTCAGCCATGATGCATGTAGACAGTATAGGAAGTATTACAAGGATCATGGCCAGTGTTTTGCCACCCAAGTTATATTTGACCATTCATTGGTTACTACTGTACCAACATTATCTTGCTGGCCAGTTGATACTTCTATATCAGCACCTGGCTGTCTTTGTCACCTTGCACAAACTGAGTCAGGTGAGTTTGTGACACCTTTAGGCTCACCTCAGCCTTCTGAATATGGAACACAGAGTGATAGCTCTGACAAAGAAGGTTCATTGATGGATTTGTGCCTATCTCCCCTAATAACAGTACCACATATGAGGCTGGACAGATCCCTATATGCAATGTGACAATACCCATTGAAACAAATGCCAAGGATACTTTATGGAGCCAAGTGAGCCCAGTAATCCATCTACTGGTGAATAATGTAATGTTGTGGCTAGAGAAGTGGCGCATTTCCACTAATATCAGTGATGGGGGCTTTGTGGATTTATTACTACTTCTTACCAAAATCATTCCAGGATGCAACTTACCATGTACATGGTACAAGTGGAGAACCATCATGCAGCTGGCAACATATGATCCAGAGACTGTCCTGATTCCAGCATGTGTCAACAGTTGCATGGCATTCACATCCAAAAATGCTACTATTGCAATGTGTCCAAATTGTGAGGAATCCACAACCATTGAGGGAAAAGATTGTTCTCACTCCGGATATATTCCGGTCATACCCCATCTGAGGAAGCTGATGCAGTCCAACAAATATTGCAAAGCTATACAGTACCGCACTCAGTATCAATCAAGCACAAACATATCCAATATATTTGATGGCAAACATTGCAAACAGCTAAGCAGCAAGGGCTACTTTCAAGGTATGTATGACCATGCCTTTGCTTTAGCACTTAATGGATTCTCAATAAACAAGTACTCTACCAGCAAATCCTGCTGGCCACTGATTCTCATCAATCTGAATCTGCCACCCATCTTACGGTATCAGAGCAATAATCTGATGGTAGTCCCACTGGTATCTGGGTCTAAACCATCACCCAACCTGGATAGCTACCTGTATCCATTGCTGGATGAATTTTGTATGCTTTCCAGTATGATAACAGTAAGTGGCTGTCATGTAAAAGTGCATATTATTATCTGCATTGGAGATACCCCAGCCATCAGCAAGATAGCAGGTTTTCCCAGGCACAATGGATGGTATTGCTGTTAAATGTGTGAGATCCAGGGGATTTACTCCATAACTCACACAGATTATTATTACCCAAACACTAGCACTAAGAACATCATTTTTCCACAGAGAGAATGTACAGAAGAAAGCATGCAATTACAGCAAAGTTGCCAAGCTATAAGCCATCAGCCAGAATATGGCATCAATTGGAAACCAGATACTTAAGATAGAGGGTATCTGTTGGGGTAAAAGCTTTCCACTGGGAGCAATGCATTTGCTTTTCAACAATATCCCTATATGGATGACCAGTTGTACATGGGGCATTTCAAGCTAAATGAGCCCTTTGAGATACTGGAGAAACTTGAAAGAATTGGCAAGATATTACAGAGTATCCACTACCCTAAGTACTTCTCACAGGCTCCAATTAATATTCATATGCATATGCATCAATACAAAAGCAAAGACTGGATGAACTGGATATGTATTTATTCAAGTGGTGTTCTGAAGCCATTCCTACCAAGAGTACATTAGAAGCATTGGGAGTCATATGTGGACATTGTAGGAATATTTATCCAGAAGCAGATCACCAATGCCAACCTGATGCATCTAAAGCTGTTGTGTGAGGAGTTTGTGACAGGATTGAGTGGCTATACTACAACCATAAAGCTGAATGTGTAGATCTCTGCCACTACTGTATCTATACTCTACTCCATCTTGCACTGTGTGTGGAGAATATCAGGCCTTGCATGACCTTTTGGAAGTTTCCTATGGAGAGGATGTGTGGGGAGATAGGAAGACAAGTCAAGTCACAGGTACTACCATATCCCAATCTCATCAAGAATATTACCTTCGAGTCCATCATGGATGTGTTGAGTTGGCACATGGAGGACAGCCAGCAAGAGCTGGAAAATTCTGAGGACAGATGTGCACATGGAGACACCTATGCCTATGGCATAATGAATTTAAGCAGTCCCAATGCCTGGGTAGTTGGTTAAGTAAAGCAATGTTAGGTTGGGTGCAACAAGCAACAAAAATTTTATTAGAAAACCCTACAAGGTATGCCAGATTTCTCTTGACTGCAAGCCAATTTCTATACCATTCAAGACAAAATTCACACAAACAAAAGCCAGAGCGCACCTATAAGGGGGACTAGAATCCAGCAGGGAGAAGGAATATATTGGATAAATACCAAGAAGTTCATTGCAGATATTCAGGAGGTGTTCATGGCAGAAGTGGCAACAACCAAGCATACATTTGCAAGATGTATATGTTACCAGCAGTACAAGGTATATGGCAACTTTTCAAGTAATACACTAAAAAGCCAAAAAGTTGAGGTGATAGAAGTATGTCAATTGTGGCAGGTGTGCGCGTTTGTAGAGGTTAGTAAGCAGGTGGCCATAGTTTTTTTTGACTCAAACTATATTTGGAATACCCAAGGTAGTAGTGGGTAAGCAAACAAAGAAAGGTGATTCTACAGTGGAATATATGAATTGCACAAGGGGAGGTAGAAAAAGGAAATACCATTTGGTAAATTGGTATGGTAGCATTATACAGAACCAGCAGTAGGCCATCATACTGCCAATATAATGCCATCAGAATCTTGCTGTGAGGCCATTGAAATACTGTCAAGTTTCTTGCCATATAAGGCAATTGGATGTCCTGGCTGACTGGATCCACTTAAAATAGTTATAGAGTGCTGAAAGACAGCAACAATACCATGCAAATATTGTCACAGCACCAATAAAATATTGTCAAGTTTTATCCCTTTATTTGGCTGTAAAATTAGCAAAACACCGTCATGATCTCATCATAAGACTGTTAAGAGGGTCACTAATTCCAAGCTGCTGTTATTATGACAGTCTCTAAACAGGATCTTAACAGCTGATCCAGACCGGATCTACCTGTGGGACCAAATTATTTTTCATCGGGTTAATAGCCAATATTAGTCTGATGAAATCAAACTTGACTAGCAGTACAAAGGTCTTGGTATAGTCAAGTCCTCTTGTTTGAGAGTATCCTTTGGCCACAAGTCTTGCTTTGTATCCTTCAAATGAACAATAAGCCTTGTATTTCTTCTTGAAGACCCATCTGCATTCAATTGCTTTTTGGTAGATTTGTAACTTGACTAAGCCCCAAGTTTGATTTTCCATCAGGGCATGATACTCCTCAGTTGTTGCAGATCTCCAAAACTTTGTCTAAGAGCTATTTGGGCCTCTTTTACAGTATGTGATTCATATATATGTACTGAATAGGCATAGTCTAACTTTGTGCACTCATTGATATGGTAATTTGGACTACTTCTGGTCTGGTTGGATCTCCTGGTTTGAGATACTAGAATGATCACCTCTGGGATATTCCTGGACACTGATTTGGGCTGAACCATGGTTTCAGAGTCCTCTGGAGTGAAAAAATTCTCATTGTTTTGCTCTGATTCAATCATGACAATGGGTGGACTTGTGATGAGATTTTTTATCAGCATCAGATGTCATTTTTTATGTAAATTTCAAATTTTTATCAAATGACACATGATCTTTTTTTGGTATTGTAGAGTCTTTATGTGTTACTTTCATTGCAGTGACCCAAAAATATGCATATTACACTTTTTGGCATTTACTTTGATTGATATCTGAGCAGTTTCTTGGTATAAACGGTGCACCCAAGTATTCTTAGATGCTCTGTACTTGGTTGCATCCATACCATGCCTCAAATGGAGTAGAATCACAAAGTATTCTGTGATTACATCTATTTTTAAGGCACACAGCTGCATCAAGTGATTCCGTCCAAAAATCATAGCACTATTTTTGATCACAGATCATAGACCTTGCCATATCAATTATTGATCTGTTTGCACATTCTGCTACTCCATTTTGCTGTGGAGAGTGTGGTACAGTAGCCTCTTGCTTTATCCTACAAACCTTGCAGAGGTGAATGAAGAGTTTTGCGGTATATTCTCCACTATTGTCAGAGTTTGTTTTCTTGATTTTTTCACCAGTTCCTCTCTCTGCCATGGCCTTAAGCTCCCTGAGCTTAGACAGAGCTTCTTCCTTTCTTTCCATGGAGTAGACCCATGTGTATCTTGTATAATCATCACAGAAAGTGATTGAATACTTCATCCCACTAATAGCTATTCAGCATGGCAACTATCACATCTTCATTAGTAGTTGGTATGCCTGCAGATTCTGTCTCATCCACCAGCAGGGTAATTCTGCTAATTGAATTTTCTTTTTTTTTCTCCTGGCAGCATCTTGGTAGTTAAGAATTTTTGTATGATATATTTTCTTAGCTGATGAACATGACTGATATGTGTCTTTTAATGCCTTCCAAGCATTCATTACTGCTTTTACTCTAGAGCATGGAATTAGCAATTGGTCTTTGATATTAAAGCAAATGCAGTTAATGTAATAAGAGTCATGGAGATATTGGAAGTGATTTGGGAGAACAAGTAGATTATGTGGTTTTCACTTAATGATTTATTGAATGTATAAGTAGTATTTATACTTTTTCATGATCTTGGCATAACAAGCACATAGAATAGGTTAAGGAAGGTTTGAAGAACATGTGTGCAAAGTTTGGGGCTGTTTGCACAACTTTGAGAATTTTCATGTTCTGGGTACCTGGTATTTTGGTGAAAATACTACAAGTAAATCCCAACAAGGAATTTGGGCAGTATTCTCTAGGATATGAAGGTAATGATCTAAGTGACTAAGTTAGGTGAATATTTAGGTGGAAATACAAATTTTTACAACAGTTAAAGGCTCTTTGTTCTTTCTTCTGGTACTTTAAAGCTTCCTCTTCAATGTTTGGATGAGGGTGCTATTGTCCCTTGACAATATCCCAAAGGCCTCTTTCTTGTAGCAGCATCTTCATCTTCACCTTCTACACTTGGTAGTTGGATCCATCCAACCTTCCAGCAGAGGGGAACATTCTAGTAATAGCAGTAGTAGAAATTGCCAAGAATAACAGCTTGGGGCTCATAACCTATTGTAATAGTCTTGGAGTTATTGGAAGTGATTGGGAGAATGAGTAGATTATGTTGTTTTCACTTAATGATTTATGGCATACAAAAGTAGTATTTATACTTCTACATGGTCTTGGCAAGATAAGCACATAGAATAGGCCTGGGTAGGTCCCAAGAGCATGTGTGCAAAGTTTGCAGTTGTTTGGATGACTTGTCTAACTTTTGTATTCTGGGTACCTGATATTAGTTGTAAGAGTCTTGGAGATTTTGGAAATGATTGGGAGGACAAGTAGATTATGTGGTTTTCACTTAATGATTTATTAAATGTAAAAGTAATATTTATACTTTTACATGGTCTTGGTACAACAAGCATGTAGAGTAGGCTAAGGAAGGTTCCAAGAGCATGTGTCCAAAGTTTGGGGCTGTTTGCACAACTTTGAGAATTTTCACATTCTGGGTAACTATTCTAAGTAAATCCCAACAAGGAATTTGGTCAGTATTCTCTAGTATTTGAAGGTAATGATCTAAGGGACTAAGTTGGGTGAACATTTAGGTGGAATTGCAAATTTTTACAACAACATTCTGGTGATAAGTGACCAAGTTAGCTGAATATTTAGGTGGAATTGCAAAGTTTTAGTGTAATTACACAAATAATCAGAGTATTGGCTGGTTAGGTTCTGTCAAATACATGTAGGCTACATTAGGACTGCTTTAATGCCATATAAACCCTGCAATAAGGCTGTCAAAACACCATCAAGTTTTGTACTATATTTGGCAGCCAAGGCAGCAAAGCACCATCATGGTCCCACTATGACATTGTGAAGAGGGTCAACAATTCTAAGCTGCGGGCATTACTACAGCCTCGTTGCAGGATCCTGATGGTAGATCCAGATTGGATCCAACCACAGGACCAAAATATTTTTCATAGGGATTAACAGCACTTTTGCATTCACCCAATCATTAAGTGAAAACTGTGTAATCCACTTGTTCCCCCAATCTCATCTAATATCTTCAAAACTCTTACAAAATGGACTAGATTAAGAATCTTGGTCACTGCTGTATTTGACTTTAACATCAATCCTATATAAGCTAAATCAAAAGTCACTAGTTGCTAATCTAGTATCTGGTTAAGCAGAAATATTGGGTGCCAGGGCAATACAGGTGTTAAACTAGATAGGGCTAACAAAAGGTACAATGCGGATTTTTAAGAGCCCCAAACACTCGATGATTATTAGAGCATATTTAGGCTCAAAGCTTATACTGCTTTGACACATTTGAAAGAGTATAAACCATGCTGCGTGCGATATGATTTGCAATTGGTAGAAGCAAACCCAAGCATCATTGTGATTTGATCAAGAATTGTGGTATAGATAGTATGAAGGAGATCGAACTCGACCTGAACTAGTAACAAATAAACGAGCATTGAAATTGTGTAATACGAGCATTTAGATGTAAATCCTGGAGCGAAATAGGATAATTTTGGGCTGATCTACTCTACTCGCAATCAACGAAGAGAAGCTTCTATATGCGATTGACATGGGGGAATTGGGGCGCAATACGGATTTCACACGCTCTCTACTTGAAGCAGAAAGGCAGTCACGTATGACTTCTGGGCGATGGAGTGATCTCTCTACATTGATGGGTGGGGCACTCTAGTAGTACGTTGTATTCATCAAACATAATGAGCTGAACGATTGTGCCGTCTAGCCAAGAGCGAAATCCGATGATAACTAGGGATCGGCATTCATCACTGACGTCTGTGGCATTACCAAAAGCGGGTAGTCGAACTTAATAAACGGTGGATGTTACGATGTGGGACTGGATATGGAATAACCTGATGACGCAGTTCTTCCAGATCCATTGTCTTTCGAGCAAACAGGTGAATCATAGAGCTAATTAGACTGGCAGCAGGCTGTGGATCATTGGAATTTTGAATACCAAAAGCAAGGTGCACAGCGTACCTTGGGCATCCATCGTTTTTTTTCCTGATCCAATTTTATGACTGGTGGACACCGCATATAAAGATCACGCGTGGTGCGTCTTGATGCAAGATAAACTCTCTTCAACCCAATATGAGCAGTCTTGAAAAGCAATTTGGTACCTCCTTTTCATAACCCTTTCTGCGTCGTAACAAGCTAATCTTTGTGACAGCCTCAACTAGCATTAGTAACTCTCAAAAAGCCTCTTCTGGAACCCGTTACGTCCCACCACACTTGAGACGTGCCACCTCCGGGTCTAACCCATCCCGGCCTCTGCAAAGAAACGATCAGTCGAATCCTAGCGCTCCTGAACGAAACACTCGGTAAGCTTGTATTGGAAAGCAGATCTTGCTTCAACCCACTTAACCGGTTGGTCTGTTTAGCTTTGACACAGAGCCTGCACAGTACAAAGTGCGTGATCGTTCTCCCAGTACCTTCAGCAACTCTTCTGATAAGCCTAATCGTCGGTGGACCGGTAATAAAGACTTGAGTGGACGTCAAGGGTTTCATAATGGATACCACAGTGATTCCCAGTCGTACCGTACTCGCGACGATGGTACAGGCTATTGGAAAGGGGGAAAGCACATTCGTGGGGAGAGGAATCTCAGAATAGAGAAGGAACTTTTTGGTCTCCCTGAAGATAAAGATAGACAGAGCACTGGAATCAACTTTGACAAGTACAATGACATTCCGGTGGAAGCCAGTGGAAATGATGTGCCGTCCTCCATAGACAACGTAAGAAGTTCGTGCTCAACCACCAAGTCCGACTTGCTACTAACGTAGTGTTGTAGTTTGTAGATTCGGGCCTGGACCCCTTAATCATCTCGAATATTGAATTGGCTCGCTATATCACACCTACACCGGTTCAAAAGTACTCTATCCCCATTGTCGACGCACAGCGGGACCTGATGGCCTGTGCCCAGACTGGCTCCGGTAAAACAGGAGGGTTTTTGTTCCCTATTCTGTCCGAGTTGTTCAAAACCGGCCCTCCAGCTATTGACCATGGGTCGCGTAATCTATACCGTGCACGCAAGGCATTCCCTTCTGCCCTTATATTGGCTCCTACGCGCGAACTGGCCTCCCAGATCCATGACGAAGCTCGCAAATTTGCCTATCGCTCCTGGGTTCGCCCGTGTGTTGTTTACGGCGGCGCAGATATTGGGTCACAGCTTCGTACGATGGATCGCGGCTGCGATCTTCTTACTGCCACCCCTGGACGACTGGTAGACCTCATTGAAAGAGGACGTGTTTCGCTTTCCAAGGTTCGTTATCTAGTCCTCGACGAGGCTGACCGTATGTTGGATATGGGCTTCGAGCCTCAGATTCGTAGAATTGTAGAGCAAGAAGGTAGTTTAGCTATTGCTTGATATATCTGACCGAAACATCACTTACGCCGGAACATCTTTACAGACATGCCTGAAGTCCAGGATCGCCAAACGCTTTTGTTCAGCGCGACGTTCCCTAAGGATATTCAGCATCTTGCCAGAGATTTCTTGAAAGATTATATTTTCCTAAGTGTAGGAAGAGTTGGTAGTACAAGCGAGAATATCACTCAGAAGGTATGCGGATTTCATTCATCATGAGCAAAAACGCCTGGCAATCAGAGCTCTAACCATGTATGGCCCGGAATCTAGGTGGAGTACGTAGAAGACGAAGACAAACGCTCCGTTCTACTTGATATCCTGCACTCCATGGACCAAGAGGGACTCACCCTCATTTTTGTCGAGACGAAGCGCATGGCCGATGCATTGTGCGATTTCCTCATCTACCACAACTTCCCTGCGACCTCAATTCACGGAGACAGATCACAGCGGGAGCGAGAATATGCGTTGGAAACATTCCGTAACGGCCGCACACCCATCCTGGTTGCCACAGCCGTGGCTGCTCGTGGTCTTGATATCCCCAACGTAACCCATGTCATCAACTTCGATCTGCCAACCGATATCGATGATTACGTGCATCGCATTGGCAGAACTGGACGTGCTGGCAATGTTGGAATCAGTACGGCGTTCTTCAATCGCGGCAACAAGGGAATTGTCCGAGAGCTGATAGGATTACTGAAAGATGCCAACCAAACGATCCCCTCCTGGCTTGAAACGATAGCCCGGGAGGCATCCTATGGAAGCAGCTACCGAGGCCGTGGACGTGGAGGACGTGGAGGTTTTGGTGGAAACCGGGATTATCGTAAATTCAACAACAGCAACAACAACAACTATGGAAACAACCAAAATAACAACAGTTTCAACGAGTAAGTTTGATACTTCGTATGGGTCCATGTTACTAGCTGCTAACCGACTGCACCCAAGCTGGCATCCAAGTCCCAACTACGGAGGTGGCTTCAACGGCGGATACAGCAACAACAACAGCAACAAGAGCTGGTTCTAAAGAAACAGGTAGTGCGAAGAGATGGATGCCCGAAAAACGCCTAGCCACCATCCCCCCCCGAAAAAAAATCACTGGTAAAGGTGAGATCTGCCCGTACTTCTTCATCTGTACATAGATCGGACTTTTCCCATTCCAACCTACCCATAACCCATGCATTCAGTGCTCTTCTTGTACAAACCAAACCGCGATATAAGGATATTTTTGAATTGCAACTAATCACACAAACGTCGAAGTTGATGTAATTTATGTAGTAACTGGAATAAAATACGGTTCATGCCGAGTGTTAGTACGTCATGGGGGCCGGGTCGAGGGTGAGGGTGAGGACGAGGATGAGGACGAGATTCATGAATAAAAAATTTGTCTCCCGAAATCTATTTATCCAACCACCATACTGAAACCAGTCCTACGCTTCAGTAATCATACGATAAGCTACCACCGCCCAACATGAACCAGTGCACGAAGAGATTATTGGTCGTTGGTGGGACCGGCTTCTTAGGTGGGGTTCAGTATTAGCTACGGTGACCAAACGCTTTCCTCAAGTGAGACTCACGACGGTTGACTTGACTGAATTGCATAGGCCTAAATATCTGCCGTTCCGCCACCCTTAGGGGCTGGAAAGTGACCAGTTTGAGGTGGGTTTCTGTTTCGTCTCGAGAGTCGGCAGCCTCGCAAGCCACTAAGCCCGCTTGGTATCTTTAGTCGCAGCGGAAAGCTCAAGCAGGAGAAGGAAGAGCCGACGCCCGAATGGGTCAGCAAGGTGAGAGGTTTCGGCTCGCCCCATTCCCCGCACCAGCTCGGTGACCAACGTTTCTCCGACAGGTAGATTGGGCTCAAGGGGATTCCCTTCAACCCGAGAGCTACAGGGACCTCTTGAAGGATTGCACCAGTGTGGTTCACACGGTTGGTATCCTGATGGAGAACAATTACAAGAACATCGTCCGAAGCAACAACCCACTCGCCGCCTTGATGAACAACCTGGTCGACTGTAACAAGCAAGAGGCGAACCCATTCAAGCGCTCTAGCACACCCACCCGACAGAGCACCTCTCCCGACACCAACACCTACGAGCGAATGAACCGGGACACAGGTACGTTCTCTCCCCCTCTTCTCGACCTCTAGTCGCAGTGTTCCGTCGCCCTTGCTGACCCCCTCTAACCGCCTAGCTGTCATGCTTGCCAACGAGGCAGCCATGCACGACAACATCCAAACGTTCGCCTACATCTCGGCCGCCGATGTCTTCCCCTTCATCGACAAGAGATACATCTCCACCAAACGGGACGCCGAAGCGGAGATCCAGGCACACCCGGAGTTTCGATCGATCATCCTCCGACCTGGTAAGTAGATCCAGCACGATAGGCGAGCACTTCCTGTCAAGGACCCCTCCTTTCTCCTGAACCTGAACCTGAACCTGACCCCGATCCTCTGACCACCAGGATTCATGTACTCCGATCACCGACCATTCACTGTCCCATTCGCGGGCGCGTTGGGTTTGTTTGGTCAATTCACGAAGAACCTCCGAGAGGACGTGGACTACGGCCTGCTCACCTCCCACCTGAAGAAGCTGGGGACCAGCCCGCTGCGTGTGGAGACTGTCTCCGAGGCGGTAGTGACCGCGTTGGAGAGACCTACGGTGAAGGGGGTGTTGAATGTACCCGAGATCCTCGAACTCTCCCAATGAATAGAATAAAAGCAGCATCCAAGCATGGATCGGATTGGATTGAACTGGCTAAGATATGGACACACAGATAGCGTGTGGGACGGTGGCGTGATGGTCAAGGTCAAGGTCAAGGTCAAGGGTTAAGGTTACGAATATGAATGGATATGATTTATTCCAGATTGAATCACAAAATTTACATCAACGTGCCAACGCCAGCGCTTTGGAGGTAACTACTAAGGGCACTCATCGAATCCTTGGGCAGTCCCTGTTGGATCGCGGTGGAGATTCGATTGGGGTTGGCTTGACAAACGGTGGCCAGGCATTGGCTGAGGTAGGCCTTGGGGTCTTGGATGTGGGATGCGGGGTCGTAGGTCATTTGCTTCGATGTGGCAAGGCGGGAGAAAGAGGCCTGGTAGCCGGTCTCCTCGAGATCGATCGCGTAGAGCTCCTCGTTCTCGTCCCCAGCCACCTCTTGGGGCGATTGCAGGATCTGGATGATCACGTCCAACACGATGGTCCATTGGCTGAAGTAGGGATCCTTCAGCATGGCGGTGGACTGGGTGAGCAGACGGATCATCGCCACCGCGGCTACCTTGCGCTCCACCAACCCGTGGATGGTCTGGGTCTCGGGGACGACGAAGGACTTGACGATCTCGAAGAAGAGGCCGGGCTGGATGGAGTCGAAGAGCTCGAAGATCGAGTTGGCCGAGCCTTGTGGGTCCACCACCACGATGTAGGAGCAGATGAAGTACACGAATCCCTTGGTGAACTTGGGGGTTCTGCTGCTTTGGAGACGGGTCAACAGCAGGGTGATCACCGCCTTCAGGTAGGGGTTCAAGGTGGCGATGGGGACGTTGCGGACAAGGGCGTTGAGGATGTCGAACCCGTGGGTGTCATTGAGTTTCGAGGCGATCAGCTTCTGGAAGATTCCCAGAATGGGGGTCAGCTGGTTCTGCTCCACGATGAACTTGGCGCCCTTGTTGAGGTACGATTGGATCAACCGGGACAGCGCAGGGATGTTTCCTTGCTGCTCCCACAATGTGGGCTGCAACAAAGGAGTGAGCATGGATTGGTAGGAGGCGGGGAGCTCCGATTCCTGGTGGGTTTCCAGCATTTGGGACAACAGCTGGAATACGTATGGGGTGAACTCGGTGACGTCCTGCTGCAAGATACCCTGGAATGGAGTGAAGAGCAACGACTCGAAGTCTCCGATGGCTGCTGGGTTGGCACTGCAGGTGAATCGGATCAATGCGCCAACCGATTCGAAGACGTAGTGGTTGAAGCGGGGGTTGCTGGGGTTTCTGCTGATGACGCTCAAGATGTTGGTCAGCTTGTTGAGAACAACACTGACGTAGGGAACGATCTCCTCACGGCTAATCAAGATCACTCTCATCACTGCCTTCATGAGGTGATCGTTCTCGGCCAGCTTCTCGGGTGTGGCTCCCTGCTCAATTAGCTTGAACAGGTTGGTCAAGATACCCTCCACGTAAGGCTGGATATCCTTGGCGTTGAAGAGAATGGCGCGTTCTTTCTTCATGAAAAGAATACGCTCCAAGCAGATGGATGCGTAGGTATACACGACATAGTTGTCAGAGCCCAAGTGGGTGACCAGCAGAGGGAAGCAGTTGACCAGGTCATTCTTGTTCATCTGGTTTCTGAAGGTGTACAGGTATTTGAGGGCGTCTACCTTGAGAATAGGGTGGACGGAGCCAAATGGTGCTTGGAGATCCTTGAGCACGTTGTTGGCGAAGAATTCCACAACGTTGATGAAGTCATTGGTCTTGGTGACACCGTGCTGAGTGCTTGCGTTCTTCGAAGCGATGGAGATCAGAAGATAGACGGCGGTGTCTTTGTCTTTCCAGTTGGCGGTGGGGTTGGCGTTATAGTTTTGAAGGTAGTGTGAGATGTAGTTGGACATGGTGGAGGTGATTTCACTCTCGAATTGCTCCAAGAGACCACGCACGAGATCGGATGCAGCACGACGACGGGTGTCGTTGTCTGAACCCTCAAGATCTCTACGGATGAACTCGTTTGGATCATCCTCGAAGAGCTCTTCATCGGAGGTACGAAGGGACATGTTGGGAAGAATGATCTTCTCACACATGTTCTTGAGTGTATCGCCAACCAGGAATAGATTTCTGTGTCTTTGGAGCTTGGCGATGGTAGTGATCACGGAGATGGCCTTGCTGACAAGTAGATCATTCTTAGGGTCCAAGTTGGTGACGGTGAGAAGGGACCATACGGTCTCGACGAACTTGGGAAGCATGGGGAAGTCTTCCTCGTATCTTTGAGCGTAGAGCTCAACGCTCTCGCATATGCTGGCCTTGATTTTCTCCAGTGGTCCGGCCTCATCTTCATCGTCAGATTCCAACAGTGGGTTGGTGTAGGTTAAATATTTGTGGAGAAGACCCATGAATTCAGACATGTGGTCTTCAAAGAACACTGGCAAATCTTGGCAATTGAGACTGTAGAAGATCTTCACCAACAACAACATGGTTTGTGCAAGGACCTTGAGGGCTTCGCCGTTGTTGGCATTGCTTTCTATCATAGCATCGGTAGCCTGAAGGGAATAGGTTTAGAGTGGAGCGAAGATGTGCATACAGCAAACGGGATCTTACTTTGAAGAGCTGGAGATAAGGCTCGCAGAATTGGTCCAAGACGAACTTGATCTCAGTGAAGAGTTCGTTGGAACGGAATTGAGATCTCCATCTGTATGATATCAACAGCGTTAGCATTCAAGTGGCCTGATGATATCGGTAGCTAACTACCAGCCGGACTTACCTCTTGAAGATTGAATGAGCAGTTTGTAAAACACCGTTGTTTACGCTGTAATCATTAGGGCTGAGTTTTGAGACCAATTCCTATAGAGAACGACCGCCTTAGTATATTGTCCTGTAAGGGCCATAGTCCAATAAGCAGTACCGGAATCAAGTTGTTCCATTTCTCAGGGAAATCACTGTCGGCGATAATTGACAAAGCTTCGCTAAGCTGAATCTGAAGTTTGGCAGGAACGCTGATCATCAAGCCAACAATACGGGTTTTGATGGCGGTTCTATCGGCTTCATTTATGGTAACATTGTCCCCATCCTGGAAATGGAAACCTTCGTTAATCGAAACCAACGAGCTGGCCAAGGTTGGTCCAACGTTACCTGCTCCCAATTGCGCTTGACGAAGTTTTTGAATAGAAGAGCAGCAGCGAAACGCACACTAGGATCAGCGGCCTGGTTTTCCACCAAAGCTAGTAGCAATATGGAGAAGTTTGGGTTCTTCTCAACCGAATATAAGTATTGTTCGGCTACAACGTGCGAGAAAAAGCTTTAGCATGAGGGTAACCAAGAGCGAACCACGCACGGGAAATACCTTGTCTTCTAGTGTTGGGGTCGAGGGTCTGTTTGAGGTATTCGGAAAGAGCGTTGAGGTTTTGTTCGTTGACTTCCATTTCGTTAAATTAGGGGATAAATTGATAGTATGGTATGTAATAATGAGAATGGTAGAGGGAGTTGCTACCAACAAATCGCAGAGAAATTGTAGGAACGTCACCGAAAAAAAACTTACGTATATAAAATATAAACACACACCTCAAAACAATAATAACCTCCCCTGTTGCATCGAATTTTTTGTATTTACCATTTACCCTGCAATACGAACCTGACCCCAATCAATTGAATCAATGCTACACATCGTTTGATGTCCATGATTTTTAGTTTTCTCATCAGTCAGCAAACATTTAATTGCCATTCTATTCTAGATTCTAAGCTTGATCAACTTAATCATAGATGGTTTACCAAGAGGGATTTTATTAACTTAATTTACAGAGCAAACCCCTTGGGTTTATATGAATGACTGGATAGGATGATATGATCTAGGCGGAGGCTTCAATCTTGGCCTCGTTTTCGTCAGTATTGTTGGTATCCTTGATACCACCGACAAGAATGTAGGTGAAGGGGATGGAGAATGCAAACAATGCCCAGTTGAGGATCATTTGGGTCAAGAAAGCCGTTCCAATTGCGTCAATTCTCCATGAGATGGCGCCTCCAATCGACTGGATGGCCTTGGCATATCCTGCATACTGGGCAAGAACAGTGGAGTCGTTGGAGAGTGACCCGAGGATCCAGAACACAAGTGTTTGGCACAAGGCGTCGCAAAGACCGAACAGCACATACAACAGCCACTTGGGCCAGAATGCTCCGGGTGTGTCGATGAAGTCGAGGTCACGAGGGTGGTCCTCACGAGTGTATTGCAATTGCAAGGCCAAGCATCCTCCCCACACGGCCATGCAGATGGTGCTGACTGCGGTCAACGCATACAGTCCCTTGGTCTTACGGTCATATCGGGGGGTATCCAGGAAGCGGCCAAGAGCGTAGGCGCCGAGCATCTCAAAGGCCCAGTAGAACACGTTGTTCCACGAGCGAGAGCGAACACTGAACAGAACGCCGTTGATGGCTCCGAACTCATAGGAGTAGTAGAAGGTCACGCAGAACAGGAATGGGGTGATCAGCAGAATCTGCTTGTGGGTGAACACCTTGAAGGTTCCGATCACCTCCTTCATGATGTTGGTGTCGAACTTCTTGACTGGGACCTTGGACCCATCGTCACGGACCACCTTGGATGGTGGGAGCAACAGCCAACTGATGGCCGCTCCGACAATCATGATTCCCAGGAATGCAGCATATGTGCCATCACTCACCGCGCCAGCGTTGGAGTTGAAGTTCATGCCGAATGGAATGAAGCCACCTAGCACACCTCCGAGGTTGAACACGATGAAGAAGAGTCCGACCGCCTTGCCCTTCTGTCCCTCGGACGGGTACGACATCATGATCACACCTTGGGCTGTCCACAGACAAGCGGCACCAAGACCCAACACTGCACTGGCTCCGATGACGAATGCCTTGTTGTGAGTGTGATTGTAGTTGAGGAGAGAGCCAGAGTAGAGAGCATAGCAAAGGCCACCGATGCACAAGGTGAGACGGACACCGAGGAAGTTGTACATGGCTCCACCGAAGAAGCCAAACACGGCGAAGGCTGCATACAAGGCGACGTTACCGTCCTTGGCGGTACTATCGTCCATCTGGCCACCGGCTCCCATGCCGTTGATGACGTTGTACATGCCGGGGCAGCAGAAGCAGACCATTCCTACAAGGAAGACCTGGAAGATTGGATCATTGTAGCGGATGCGCCCGAAAAGCTTAATGTTAGAAAAGTCTTTCATGACAGAAAGAAGAATGGGAAGAACTTGATGCTCAGCAGACGCGGGAAGGGGACATTTTATACAGTATTTTTTTTTCACCGTTGTTATCAGCTTCTAGTACTCGGACATCATCACTCCACTAGGCAATTCTTAATATATCTCTTCCCTAATATAACGGCGTTTTGCGGAGCTTATGCGTATGGTAATGGTAGCAATCAATCATCTTGCCTTTCAGATATTCCAAGACTTACTTTAGACACATGATCCCCTATATCTAGTAGAGTGTGTAACCTCATCAGTGTTCCTTCACCAAACCTATACACCTGCGATAGTCGCTTTATTCAAAAATATTATCCGCCATTGGCCTTCCAAACCCAAGCAGTACTGGATTCCAATTGGAGTTTCCATTTATGGTGCGATTGGTTATCTGTTAGCCAGTGCTGTGGAGCTTTATCATGAATAAGTCTATGGATCAAGTCTGTGTAACCGTACACACCCGCTCATTTTCGGGCTATATCGTTCGGGATCCACCCTGTTGCCTTGAACACATCACTGAAATCCACACTTTTCCCGCTTTGTTTCCCTCACCTTTCCTCTAAATCGGACAAATCCCCTAGTGGCTTTTTCCGATGGTAGTTGCGACAACGTGATTTCCTTTGAACACCCGCTTCGCTTCTTATCCCCTTGAGCCTCATAGCGGAGTTTACTTATTCGGAAGGGATCACAAACCCATCTGATTCGTTCCCTAAAGTCAACGTATCGTGATTGTTGGGATGGATTTTCACTTTTGGCATTGGGCTGAAATGGAAATTTCCTTGATATTTATTGTGGTTTGTTAGTAGTTTATTGATCTGGGTGGAAAATTAATGTACATCAGCAGTGTTTCCTGACCATTTCTAATTGAATATTGTCAGCATTGATTAGTGCGATAGTGATCTCTAGGACTAGGCGGCTGCCTCGATCTTGTCTTCACTTTCCTCAGTGTTGTTGGTATCCTTGATACCACCGACAAGAATGTACGTGAAGGGGATGGAGAATGCAAACAATGCCCAGTTGAGGATCATTTGGGTCAAGAAAGCCGTTCCAATTGCGTCAATTCTCCATGAGATGGCGCCTCCAATCGACTGGATGGCCTTGGCATATCCTGCATACTGGGCAAGAACAGTGGAGTCGTTGGAGAGTGACCCGAGGATCCAGAACACAAGTGTTTGGCACAAGGCGTCGCAAAGACCGAACAACACATACAACAGCCACTTGGGCCAGAATGCTCCGGGTGTGTCGATGAAGTCGAGGTCACGAGGGTGGTCCTCACGAGTGTATTGCAATTGCAAGGCCAAGCATCCTCCCCACACGGCCATGCAGATGGTGCTGACTGCGGTCAACGCATACAGTCCCTTGGTCTTACGGTCATAACGAGGGGTATCCAGGAAGCGGCCAAGAGCGTAGGCGCCGAGCATCTCAAAGGCCCAGTAGAACACGTTGTTCCACGAGCGAGAGCGAACACTGAACAGAACGCCGTTGATGGCTCCGAACTCATAGGAGTAGTAGAAGGTCACGCAGAACAGGAATGGGGTGATCAGCAGAATCTGCTTGTGGGTGAACACCTTGAAGGTTCCGATCACCTCCTTCATGATGTTGGTGTCGAACTTCTTGACTGGGACCTTGGACCCATCGTCACGGACCACCTTGGATGGTGGGAGCAACAGCCAACTGATGGCCGCTCCGACAATCATGATTCCCAGGAATGCAGCATATGTGCCATCACTCACCGCGCCAGCGTTGGAGTTGAAGTTCATGCCGAACGGAATGAAGCCACCTAGCACGCCTCCGAGGTTGAACACGATGAAGAAGAGTCCGACCGCCTTGCCCTTCTGTCCCTCGGACGGGTACGACATCATGATCACACCTTGGGCTGTCCACAGACAAGCGGCACCAAGACCCAACACTGCACTGGCTCCGATGACGAATGCCTTGTTGTGGGTGTGATTGTAGTTGAGGAGTGAGCCAGAGTAGAGAGCATAGCAAAGGCCACCGATGCACAAGGTGAGACGAACACCGAGGAAGTTGTACATGGCTCCACCGAAGAAGCCAAACACGGCGAAGGCTGCATACAAGGCGACGTTACCGTCCTTGGCGGTACTATCGTCCATCTGGCCACCGGCGCCCATGCCGTTGATGACGTTGTACATGCCGGGGCAGCAGAAGCAGACCATTCCTACAAGGAAGACCTGGAAGATTGGGTCATTGTAGCGGATGCGCCCGAACAGCTTAATGTTAGAAAAGTCCTTCATTGCGAGAGATTGATGAATTCTGATATGATAGCGACGGAACTCCTGCGTTTATATACGGATGCGGTGCCATGAAGACTATTGATATCCAAAGTCTTTGCGTTACCTGAAAGACACAATCTTACTCAGGAGACTCTTCGGAGCAATCGTTTGTGGAGAATCTACGGAGCTAACTGTTTGAAGATTCCAGCAAAGCCCATATTTAGGACCTCTTTACGCATCAGTTACCATAGAGCAAGCACCATATTCGATCGGTACCGATATGATTGGTAGAGGGGTTGACAACGCACTTGATCCTGGCGAGTTGGTAAGTATCCATGTCTCGATACTTGGTTAAACAAGATCTAGAACTGTTGGGAATGTATGGACATTAAAGCGGCATAATTCTACATGAAAATGAAGTCGTGTCTATGGAGTAAAGATACCTGACCCTCCGTATATGGCTATCCGAAGTCCACCTCGAAATAAAATGGGGAAGCGTGGAGCAAATGAACACACGCCTAGTGAAGTGATAGCACGGCTTGCGTTCTGGTATAAGCGCATCTAGGCATTCAGGAACACATCTCGATTCCCTAATACGCGTTACTTTTAATTCCAATAAGAATCGATTCCGAACGGGGTAGTGGTCAATCACATGTATAGCGGCTACTATTGGCTCTCCCCCATATGGAGAATTGTCGAATCGCTCATTTGTCATTGTAGTGCATGACCCATTTATAATATGTACACGGTTATAGATCAGAAGGTTAATGTCAATTGAATTTAATGTATCCCAAAAGAGATCCGGGAACTAGATTCTGATCATTTAAAGCAAACAAGCGTATGTGTATACCAGATAGAGCAACTCCGCTCGTTATGCCTATTTTGGTAACACTGTTACCTTTACGAAAATCCTTTACACGGGCGTAGAATGTCATTTCCAAAATACCCAACTTGAGGTTGGCCTCTTCGTTTTTCTTATGGAATTAAAAGCTTTAAGAACCTGCCTTTTATGATCAGCATAGCCAGGATAAATGTTTTTAGTGAAGCAACGACTGTTTGAGCCTTGGCGAGTGATCATCGCTAGAACGAATTTCCCAGGCCACAGTCTAATTCGATTTCTCAGAATCGTCCTACCAGATATCATCGTTCAAACACTTTGGGATACAAACATGCGCGTGAAATTCCTGTTGACCTCCTGGTTTTGACCTCTCAACAAAATCCGCGTTGTCACATGAGAACTTTGTGCTTCATTGTAACGAACTATTTATTATGATTGTATGATTATTGTATACAAAATTTTGATGATATTTCTTCAGGAAACAGCTATTCTATGAAACTTAAGAACCGACCTTGACGAGGTCCCATCTTGTTTCGTTTTCGAATAGCAGGTTAAGCAGCTGCCTCAATCTTTTCTTCATTTTCCTCAGTGTTGTTGGTATCCTTGATACCACCGACAAGAATGTACGTGAAGGGGATGGAGAATGCAAACAATGCCCAGTTGAGGATCATTTGAGTCAAGAAAGCCGTTCCGACTGCGTCAATTCTCCATGAGATGGCGCCTCCAATCGACTGGACGGCCTTGGCATATCCTGCATACTGGGCAAGAACAGTGGAGTCGTTGGAGAGTGACCCGAGGATCCAGAACACAAGTGTTTGGCACAAGGCGTCGCAAAGACCGAACAGCACATACAACAGCCACTTGGGCCAGAATGCTCCGGGTGTGTCGATGAAGTCGAGGTCACGAGGGTGGTCCTCACGAGTGTATTGCAATTGCAAGGCCAAGCATCCTCCCCACACGGCCATGCAGATGGTGCTGACTGCGGTCAACGCATACAGTCCCTTGGTCTTACGGTCATATCGGGGGGTATCCAGGAAGCGGCCAAGAGCGTAGGCGCCGAGCATCTCAAAGGCCCAGTAGAACACGTTGTTCCACGAGCGAGAGCGAACACTGAACAGAACGCCGTTGATGGCTCCGAACTCATAGGAGTAGTAGAAGGTCACGCAGAACAGGAATGGGGTGATCAGCAGAATCTGCTTGTGGGTGAACACCTTGAAGGTTCCGATCACCTCCTTCATGATGTTGGTGTCGAACTTCTTGACTGGGACCTTGGACCCATCGTCACGGACCACCTTGGATGGTGGGAGCAACAGCCAACTGATGGCCGCTCCGACAATCATGATTCCCAGGAATGCAGCATATGTGCCATCACTCACCGCGCCAGCGTTGGAGTTGAAGTTCATGCCGAATGGAATGAAGCCACCTAGCACACCTCCGAGGTTGAACACGATGAAGAAGAGTCCGACCGCCTTGCCCTTCTGTCCCTCGGACGGGTACGACATCATGATCACACCTTGGGCTGTCCACAGACAAGCGGCACCAAGACCCAACACTGCACTGGCTCCGATGACGAATGCCTTGTTGTGGGTGTGATTGTAGTTGAGGAGTGAGCCAGAGTAGAGAGCATAGCAAAGGCCACCGATGCACAAGGTGAGACGGACACCGAGGAAGTTGTACATGGCTCCACCGAAGAAGCCAAACACGGCGAAGGCTGCATACAAGGCGACGTTACCGTCCTTGGCGGTACTATCGTCCATCTGGCCACCGGCTCCCATGCCGTTGATGACGTTGTACATGCCGGGGCAGCAGAAGCAGACCATTCCTACAAGGAAGACCTGGAAGATTGGATCATTGTAGCGGATGCGCCCGAAAAGCTTAATATTTGATAAATCTTTCATGTTGAAGAAGATGGCTTGAAAGAGAGATGAGCCGTTGCCACTTTTATACCTTCTCTGCTCAACCGCCAACTCCATGATCGGCTGGACCACAAAATGCTCGTTTCGTTCAGTCCACATTTGAATGCAAGGTAACTCACTGGGCGAATCAGCAAGTGGTAGTGGCGGAGTTTCCGGATTAGGGATTTTTTTGTGCAATTGCCGTACCTTAACAACGACTACTAGAATGGAAGAGAATGCTTCAATATTAGAAAGAAAGAGCTAATACGGCATCTTATGGTCTTCAAAAGTAATTAATATTTCTTGATTCTGTGCATATTGCAAGCCACCAAGGATGACCATGCCAGATGGTTATAACTTGGGGACATCGCTCGGTAACTCCTTAGGAGTCGCGACGTCCGGAAACGACCTGGTTTTGGTTAAATTAAGTAACCGGAGAGATTATTTCGAGGCAGCCATGACCTTGCACCTAGGCAAGAGTTAATGGTGGATGTTGGGGAGAAGTAGTAAAGCATCCTCCGGCTAAGGAACTTAGTTGACCCATCAACCACAGTAAAAGTAAATCTCATGACAGCCCGAATATGGCCACACAGGAGTTTTTGTGTTGTGATCAATAGAAATCAGAGAGTGAGAATCGTATCGGTAGTACCAATAACACCATATCTAGATTTTTCACGCAGCAGGTTACTAGCCCTTCGTGAACTTTTCTGGCAATCACAGTTTCTAGGTCTTGGAGTTGAAGATTCTCTGCCTTGAATGGAATCCATACTGAGGTAACGCTCACCGCTGCATCATTGCTAAAAAAGGATTAGCTCATGAGAGTGTTCGTTTTGGTAGTATTATCTACTACTTTATTGACCAGCAATGTTTTTGCTGGGACACGCGATATACGATTGTCATGCGTTTTTTCAGTCCTTGAGATAGGTAGCCCCACTGGGGAATTGATCGAATACCTGTTGCCGAAAAGCTTCTAGATTTTACGGAGATTCCCGTGCAAAGGAATTGGGGATAAATGTCATGGAATATTACAATCTCGAAGTATTGCAGAATAATGAGCCCTAATTGCAAACTTTACAAGTGTAACGATTAATTACCGGGAGGGTAGGGTAGGGTAAGGCAGGGCAGGGCTCTAAATTATATTCCTATATATAAGGTTGTCGATTGGTGATGGCATCACGTGACTCTGTAGCGTTATGTCCGCCTGATACGGCTTATGTAAAGGCTTACGGTATATGATTTATTCGGATGCTAATACATGTGGATTGTATCGGATTTTGCCTGATATATATACGTGTCATGCATTCATTTCGTTGTAGCCCTACAAATTAAATCCCAAGTAGATGATTCATAATTCAGCAATAAGCTAAATAGAATCTTAAGGTGTATGTTGAAGATTTTTAACGAATTCAAGTAGCTGGATTTAGATGCTTGTAACCGAGGAGGGTTGACAAGGATTTGTATAAAGCATAGAGCATTGGAGTTTCTATTGTTTTTGTTTACAGATGATATTCATGGTTTTTCAAAATAGTCTGATAGTATCTCCAAATACAGCATGAACTGCTGAAAGCTTCGTAATTACACCTAAACACTCCATTAACTTAGTCACCTAGATCATAGCAGATGAATCTTGGGATATCTTGGCCAATTTCTTTGTTGGGATTTGCTTGGAATCTTTTACCAAAATATCAGGTACTCAGAGTATGAGAATTCTACAGATTGTCTAAGGCCCCTAGGCTTTGCGCACATGTTCTTGAGGCCTTCCTAAGTATATTGTACATGTTTGTTCTGCCAAGTCTAAGTAAAGGTGTAAATGCCACTTTTACATTCAATATATCATTAAGTAAAAGCCACATAATCTACTTCTCCCAATTACTTCCAATATCTCCAAAATTCTCACAACATGAACTTGGTGTAGCTATCAGGAAGCTATGGTGTTCAGTACTGCATGGAGCATTGTGCTAAAGTATGGCCTCTGATCATCATTGCTGATGTTGGATTTCCATCAATAATTTCTGAGAGGGAGTGGACACTAACACTACCCCAAGTCCTAGATGTTTACAAAGTTCATTTAAATTCACACAAATTATAATTTTGGAGTAGGGTCGTAATTAGGAGCATTGAGCTTACACATCATGAAATGCCCTATTGAGTCTTCAAGGCCCTTGACAACACTGTCCCTTGATTTGGCAACATTCTGTGAAGGAGAGAAGGATGTTGGTCGTGGACACAGAATGTGTATCATCTGGAGTCATAGTTCCCGTTTAGGCATCGGAGCTCCATGATGCTCTGTCCGAGGAATTATTCTGGTGGTGATTAGATCACTATATGCTCAAGGCTCGCATAGTTGACTCCGACCCATCG
This sequence comes from Basidiobolus meristosporus CBS 931.73, assembly GCA_002104905.1. Lineage (NCBI taxonomy): Eukaryota > Fungi > Basidiobolomycota > Basidiobolomycetes > Basidiobolales > Basidiobolaceae > Basidiobolus > Basidiobolus meristosporus. The sequence goes on from MCFE01000072.1 coordinate 153,484, forward strand.
TGCCAGCCGAGGATGCTACTTCTCACCACAGTTGGTGTGATAGAGCCGCCGTTCGGACTTGCCATCATCAGGGAATTCCATGGCGGAATGGAGATACCAGCCACATGTACACCGTAGAATTGGAATTCCAAAGAAATCCAATCAGCATTGAACAACCTCCAACGTCATGCGGGACCGATTTGGGAAAGCAAGATCCGTTGAAATTGGGGTGAAGCATGACAGTCCGAACAAACCATCCGGTTGTGACTGAGGTATAAAGGGAGGCGTCGTGAGCATCGGCACCATTTTCCAAGTTGTTTCATGCAGGCCAAATCCATTCTGAACCCCGCCCTTCACCTGCGACGGGTCCGAGCACTCCACCCCAGGGTGATACAAGCCTCCACTCGAGGTGTCCACACCCATGAAGGCGAAGGTAGTGGTCGTCGCCCTCTTACCCACGCAAAGACCGACTTCAAAGCCAGCCTGGAGTTCGACCTGATCGAACGTTATTATCAAAAAAAGCAGCAAATCTTCTCGGACAAATCCCCTTCCCATTCGCACCTCAAACCTAGCCACCTGATCCAGAACAACCAAGTGTAAGTCCACCTCCCTGGCTAGATATGCTCCTAAACTCGGGTCAGGTTCATTGAGTTTGGTTCCCTCCCATAGGTTCGCCAATAACGACATCAACTTAGGGAAGATATCGGTCTACGGTTTCGATTACGACGTAAGTAGGCTTTGGGTTGATAACCAAGAGATTTGTCAACGGGCTAAAGTTTCCTTATTTTTGGGGGCGAATGGGTTAGTATACTTTGGCGAACTACTCGGAGATGTTGCCCATCATGATCTACACCAAAGTAAGAGACATGCTTGTCGACCATCTAAAATACCCAACCGGCCTCAAGGACCTGACTTACGACCCCAAATTCGCCATCCGCGGTCTACATTACGGTGAGCAGCAGTTCGGAGCTGTGGTGCTGACGTCCCATCCCCCCCCCGCTAACCCCAACGTTTCCTAGATTTCCAAACCGGATGGATGATGAAGATTGACGCCTTCCACAACATCCAACTTACCACCGTCCATTATGGTCGCGAGCCTATCAAGAACCAGGATCTGGTGACGGGACGACACCATGGGATCCATGTCTCCCCTCAGTATCTCTCCAAGAACATGCGCCAGCTAATCGATATGTTCAGCATCCCTGAAGCCTGTCTGCTCGCGGATGTGATCCAATACTTCATTGATCATCAGATACGGTAAGCGCGCACGAATGGACCCTGTGGAGGGAAAGACACCATACCAACCACCCTTCGCTCTCCATGTAGTTTCCATCCTAGATATCTGGCTGATGACATCTGGAAGATGGGCCGTTTGCTACACACGGCGGACTCCACCGGATTGGCAGTCATTCATGTGGAGATGATGAAAAGCATCGACGTGTATCTGAAGAAGAACCCCACCATTGTGGAGTATCTGGAGAACCTTCGGAGAAACGGAAAGAAGCTATTCCTGCTGACGAACAGCAGCTACGCGTTCGTGTAAGTTTCAGCTTGGCCGGTGGGCGTGTCCAACGAACTCCATCTAATGCACCTCCGGAACTTCTGTAGCGACCGTGGGCTCAGTTACATGACCTCCTCCAACAATTGGAGAAACCTGTTCGATGTCTGTATCTTTGCCTCCAACAAACCTCACTTCTACAATTCAAGCAGACCGTTCCGTAAGGTGCACACATGCACCTCGAAATACGGCACAGCCTCCTGGGATTATGTGAACAGCTTCAACCCAGGGGAGGTGTACCAGGGGGGAAATATCAAACAGTTTAGCAAGTTGACTGGCTGGTAAGTCATCCACGCCTCGATTTCTTCCATTCACACACTAATGGGACCACGCGTTCGGGCGCCGGCTTCAAATAGGACTGGGTAAGTACCTTCATGTCTTGTTTGAGGAGATGATCGATGAATAACCATCGTTCTTTACAGAGGTTCAGTCATGTACATTGGGGATAACATCTACTCAGACCTTATCGATCCCGCCTCCCAGCAAGGGTGGCGAACGGGAGCGATCATCAGCGAGCTGGAGGAGGAGATCAATACGCACAACTCGGAGGAATATCGCCGCAGCCTTCAGTGGATGTTAGAGCTAGAGAATCTCATACGAAAGGCACAGTCGGAATGCGTATCGCGTACGGACACCTATTACTCGCTGGTGGAGTCGTTGCGCGAAGAGCGTCGTGAGTACCGGGAGAAACTCAAGGATGATTTCAACCCACATTTCGGCTCGGTCTTCAGAACCCACACGAACCCGACCTACTTCGCGAACAAAGTCTGCAATTTCGCCGATCTGTAAGTGGCAATCACATCTCTTCCCTTTCGGCCCGAGCCCGAATGCTAACCCCGATCTACCAGGTACACCTCGAAGTTGGAGAACTTCAAGAATCATCCCATAGACTACATCTTCTACCCTGAGCGGATGTACCTGCCCCATGAGAGACTTAGCGCCGCTGAGGCGGAGTACCATGCCGCCCAATAGGATACCCGACTCCCACTCTGAATCATCGAATTATCTGTTGCATTCCCACCACCACGTTTTAAATAACATGAATAAAAAAAATGGAATTCCCCTTGATGGCCTTCCTTTCGGGTATCTGGAGCTCATCCATCCACCGAAAATCCTGCTCCCGATTATTGCTGCAGCCCTTTAGAACCATGGTAAAAGCCAGCGGCTGGAAAGCGTTGAAAGTGAAACCCAAAGAACTCTGTATAAGCACCACCCTCAACTCTGGGCAGACCTTCCGTTGGAGGAAAACCGGGGAAGCCGAATGGTACGTAATCCTTACTGAAATCCACCAACAATCACGCAATAAAGTACCCATAACTGTAACTATGCAATCTTTGCCCTCGTCGCATCCTCTCTGCCCACTTCTGACTTTTCACCAAAGGTCCAACGTGCTAAACGACACCCTCATTACACTCCGACAGATAGGTATGTTTACTTGTTCCAAACCGGGTGCTCTAAACTGTGAGTCTCAAGTGCGCGTGTGTTGTTGCAGAGGATTCCGTCGAGTATTGTACATACGAGGAGGAGGGAAGAGGGGAAAGAGGGGAAAGGAGACGTGGAGGAGTTGCTTACGGACTACTTTCAGCTCAAGGTCGATCTTGACGAGTGTTACAGGCGCTGGAACTCCATCGATAAGAATTTCGCGAACAAGAGTGAACACTTCTTAGGGATAAGAATTCTACGTCAGGACCCAGTGGAAAACCTTATATCGTTCATATGCACTTCGAACAACAACATCAAACGGATATCCCAGATGGTAAGGGGCTTTGAACCTCCTTCGCAGCCTGGAAACCAACACGAACTCACTCCCCTACGCCAGGTAGAAAAGCTGTGTGCCAAGTACGGTAGGTACAAAGGCACCATCAACGAGGTGCCCTTCTATGCCTTCCCGGAGTTGGAACTGCTAACGGGGAAGGAGGTCGAGGTGGAGCTAAGAAATCTTGGGTTTGGCTATCGCGCGAAATTCGTTCGGGAGACTGCCAAGAGTTTGGTGGAGCTCCACCCGGACCCAAAGGATTGGTTGCTCACCCTACGTGAAGCCCCCTACTCCGAGGCACACACAGCGCTATTAAAGTTGCCAGGGGTATGTTGCCGTCAGTACTGTTGGACCAAGATTATATGCACTAAGTTTCGCATTGAAAGGTCGGCGCCAAAGTAGCCGATTGTGTGGTAATTGCAGAGAATCAACTAGCTTCTTCAGATGCGCGTACTTACTTGGATGTTTACACAGTGCTTGATGTCACTGGACAAGCACGAGGCAGTGCCGGTCGATACGCATGTATGGCAGATCGCTAAGAGAGACTACGGCTTTCTAGAGGGGAAAGCAGTCAAATCGCTGACTCCCAAGATTTACGCCGAGGTCGGGGACCACTTCCGAAACCTGTTTGGCGACTACAGCGGGTGGGCACACTCGGTACGGACTTCGCATAGTGAATGAGATGAGAACACTGCTGACCTTTCGTTTTTGGTAGGTTTTATTCACTGCTGATCTGAAGGAGTTCGGGGAAAGGATGAAGAAAAGAGCCACCACAAAGGATGACCAGGTGGAAGAGAAAAAGGTGAAGGTCACCAGCGGCACAACCCTTCGAAGGTCTCGGAGGAGTACGTAAAGGCACCCCTCCTCAACCAACCGACCCCCTCCCTTCCGAAGAAAAGTGCATCTACAGAACCAAGAATTCGCGTGTTCAACTTGACGGAACCAGAGTGAAAATACCAACAGAATAAAAAAGGGGGGATTTTTTTTAAAAAGACTTGCGTAGAAAAATACACGATTAGAAACGACCTCTCGAAAAGAGCTTGAGTTTGCCCAACATTCTCACCGATGATTAAGCGAGTGGATGAAAATCTACTAAGGATGTATAAACACAATGGGCTATTGCACTTGATCAACTTAGAACAACAAAGACTCAAGCGAGCCGGACTCTTGCTGCTCCTTGACGAAAATCTCGAAGTATTGGTAGATGATGGTGACGGCCATCAAGATTCCGGTGCCAGAGCCAAGAGCCCCAAGCAAATCGGCAGTCACGGTGACTGCACCAATGAGAATGCCACCGACGGTAGCGGCAAGAGGAATCAACTTCTTGAGGTACTTGTAGGTGGATTCTTCACGGTGGCCGACGAGAACAATCTGCTGGTCCTTCAATTGCTTGGAAACATCCTTGGGGGATGAGCCAGAGATCTCAACCCAGGTGCGAGAGAACATGGCGCAGGTGCCCAAGATGAAGGCGACATATATAACAAAATGAATTGGGTGGATCAAGGCATCGACAAAGCCTTGGGGAGGGGACATCAAGTAGGCGAGTCCACCGCTAGCGAAGATCTGGTTGGATCCGGCGTTGGGCTCCCAGACACCGAGAAGGCGTACAAGGATGTTGTTGGGGAAACGGTTGTAGAGCATTTGAGAGATCAAGAACACGTTGGAAGTGAGAGCAGATTGAAGCATGATGGGCATGTTCGAGGTGTAGAACAACTTGATGGGATAAGTGGCACGGACACCGCGAACACGGGTGTTCTTGATGGGAAGATCGATGCGGAAGCCTTGAAGGTAAATGACGGCAGCAAAGATGGCAACGGTGACCACCAAGTTCATGACGTTGGGCAAGTAAGGTCTGTACAGGGCGTCCTTGATAGCACGGATCTTGTCATTGCGGCCGAACAACATGGAGACAGTGGCGATGATGGCACCTTCAAATTCGGGGCCACGGCCTACGTCAAGAGTTCTGGGGCTGAAAGCCTTCCACACGATGGTCTCACAGATGTTGGTAGCAACGAAGAGAGAGATACCAGAGCCAAGCCCGTAGCCCTTTTGGAGGAGCTCGTCCAAGAGGATAATGACCAGGCCGGCAACGAAGAGTTGGATGACGAGCAAGAAGCACACACCAGCACCGAGCTCCTTAGGATCGCCGTACATTCCGGTCCAGACCGAGATCAAAGCTTGACCGAGAGTAATGATCAATCCGAACACTATATGTGGAATGTTTAACATCTCTGAAGTGTCTAGTATGTTGGCGAGAACTTACATTTTTGAGCTCCATTGAACAAATCTCTGTCTTCCCTCGAATTGTGATCAACGCTGATAATGCCGGCTCCGGCAAGCAGCTGCATAACCATACCGGAAGTGACGATGGGTGAGATGCCAAGTTCCATGAGGGTTCCACGGTTGGAAGCCAAGATGGCACGCATCCAATAGAGCGGATCAGATGAATCGGAGGACATAATACCGTAAAGAGGAATCTGGGAGCAGACCAAGAAGACGAACAAGGTCATAGCGGTCCAGAGAACCTTACTTTTGAAAGCAACCTAGGACGTTGGGTTAGTCTTCGAGAACGGAGAACGGAGAACGCATAAATAGGAGTGCTGTGGTAGTTACCTTTCTGTCGGGAGCTGCAACCTCTGGGAGGATGGCCATGAAGGGCCTGATGAGATGGAGAAACCGAACTACAGACAGCAAAGGATGATACGTTAACTGGATTGCTCGATGTGCGGGGACAGCGGAACCCGAAGGGAACCTGAAGAATACTTACAAGCCATATCGGTTATGTCACTAAGTAAAAAAGTGAAAGGAACAAAAGGGTAAGAAAGAAAAATGAGAATTAATATAGGTCGATTCTGGAGTAGATGATTGAACCTGGGTGTGCTTTAAAATCGCCCAAGATACCGTTGGACTTGACCCTCGCTTTTCACAAACGAGCCAATTACCACCAATTATCTCGGATATCGTGGTTGGTTTGACTCGAAAACAACCGCCTTAATATTTCCCTCTACGTATATCCCATCGTGAACCATTGGATACCAGGATCCTTGAGATATCTCGGAATCCCACCAATCAAAGGGATATAAATTGGCTTGATTTTTTGCCACATTCTGTTAAATCCACGTCGCCTGCAATTTCGTGTAATCTCCAGGCAAGCACCAGAAATGCACAAATTTCCGCGAATGCAACACAAATTATGCTCCCCTAACCCTAATCCTAGCCCTAGCCCTAGCCCTAATCACACTTGAACCATCTCGACTCCAATGAGCGCAATGCTAGTCTTACGTTGGTTTCCTAGGTCCCCAAAAGTATTCCCCACACCTCCCCATTCAACCTCACCAAGTTCCCCACCTGCTAGTCTCAATGCTTAATCATCTTCCAATAAAAATTCTTCTCATGGGATGGCCCTGGAACCCCGTTCGTCCCTCGCCCAAAATTTTCCCTCACTAACATGCGGTGATTTTTATAGAAGCCCCAACGCATTCCAGGGCTTCACCTTGTACTCAACTGTAGTCATGTTCATTAGAAGGACCGTTACTAGAGTCTCCCGCAGCGTCGCCGCTGTGGCCAGAAACAACTCTATTTTGGGCGCTACTAGACCCGCTAGTGCTTCTGTCTTGAAAGGTATTATCTTTATGCTGTTACATATGCCCCTCTTCGGCCCCATTCGAATGCCCCCCCCCCTCGCACCCTCTGTTTTGCGTAGTGGATGCCTCGCAGACATCCCACGCGGAGAGCCCGTCCTCGAATCCGAGTCCTCCACCAGTTTTTCTAATCCTTTTTCATGATAGCTCGTCACTATGCCACTGAATCCAAAGAGCAGCAACCCACCACTGGCAACGGTCGTATTCGTTCCGTAATTGGTGCCGTCGTTGACGTCCAATTCGACCAAGACTCCCTCCCTCCCATTCTCAACGCTTTGGAAGTTCAAGGCCACAGCACCCGCTTGGTCTTGGAAGTTTCCCAACACTTGGGTGAGAACACCGTTCGTACCATTGCTATGGATGGTACTGAGGGTTTGGTCCGTGGTCAAAACGTTACCGACACTGGATACCCCATCCGTGTCCCCGTCGGCCCCGAATGCTTGGGCCGTATCATGAACGTCATTGGTGAGCCAGTCGATGAGCGTGGTCCCATCAAGACCAAGAAGCTTGCCCCCATTCACGCCGCTCCCCCGGAGTTCGTTGACCAATCCACCACCCCCGAAATTCTCGAGACTGGTATCAAGGTCGTCGACTTGTTGGCTCCTTATGCTCGTGGTGGTAAGATTGGTCTTTTCGGTGGTGCCGGTGTCGGTAAGACTGTGTTCATCCAGGAGTTGATCAACAACGTTGCCAAGGCCCATGGTGGTTACTCCGTTTTCGCCGGTGTCGGTGAGCGTACTCGTGAGGGTAACGATTTGTACCACGAAATGATTCAAACTGGTGTCATCAAGCTTGACGGCCAATCCAAGGCTGCCCTCGTCTACGGACAGATGAACGAGCCCCCTGGTGCTCGTGCCCGTGTCGCCTTGACCGGTTTGACCGTTGCTGAGTACTTCCGTGACGAGGAAGGCCAAGATGTGTTGCTCTTCATTGACAACATTTTCCGTTTCACCCAAGCTGGTTCCGAGGTGTCCGCTTTGTTGGGTCGTATCCCCTCCGCTGTCGGTTACCAACCCACCTTGGCCACTGATATGGGTGTCATGCAAGAGCGTATTACCACCACCAAGAAGGGATCCATTACCTCCGTCCAGGCCATTTACGTGCCCGCTGATGACTTGACCGATCCTGCCCCTGCCACCACCTTCGCCCATCTTGACGCCACCACTGTGTTGTCTCGTTCCATTTCCGAATTGGGTATTTACCCCGCCGTCGATCCTCTCGACTCCAAGTCCCGTATGTTGGATCCCCGTATCGTTGGTGAGGAGCATTACGAGATCGCCACCGGTGTCCAGAAGATCCTCCAGTCCTACAAGTCCCTCCAAGATATTATTGCTATTTTGGGTATGGACGAGTTGTCTGAGGAAGACAAGCTCACTGTCGAGCGTGCCCGTAAGATCCAAAGATTCATGTCCCAGCCCTTCGCTGTCGCCACCGTCTTCACCGGTTTCGAAGGAAAGATGGTCTCCCTCAAGGACACCATCCGCTCCTTCAAGGAGATCCTCGACGGCAAGCACGACAGCCTCCCCGAGTCCGCTTTCTTCATGGTCGGAGATGTTGATGACGCCGTCAAGAAGGCCGCTGACCTCGCCAAGGAAATGAGCGAGAACAAATAAGCACGATCACTAGTTCATACCACATCACCTCGGCACATTTCCTTCTGTTGACGCATACTTTGCACTTGAGCAGTAACATTTGTCTACCGGAATCCATGTTCACACTTGAAGTTTCTTTTATGTTAGAAAAATGCCAGAAACCCACGATGCATTCTTCACGTTTCCCATCACCACATTCATTCATGAATTCAAATAAACATCCCTTCAGTCTATCTTGTGTGCATCTACGCATTCCAGATCCGCTCCATTCTGACCTACGTAAGTTCCCACCAACCAGCCAAGTGCGATGATGAGTAAATTGAGATTTTTATGAAACTGTTTCCATGAGGGGTGGGGGATGAACACAGCAGGGAGATGTTGGTTGGAGATCGTCCAGATGGGTTACAAGGATTTGCCCATGAATTTGCGTTTCAAGAAGCACATCCACCATTTGCTGGGTACGTTCTCGTTTCCGTAGACACGCTCAAGTAGTCTGGTAGCGAGCTCTTGGCGCAGCTGAGTGAGGTACTGGCGGAGTAAATCTAGGGGGATCGGTTCCAGGTTAGCACAACATCGAGCCATCAGCAATGCCCCGGGAATCCGCTTACCTTGTTCTCCACGGTCGGTGGGTGCGTGATACATGGCGTTTAGGGGGAAGGATGGCTCTCCGGGAAGGGCGAAATGGGATAGAGCGGCGGTCTGTAGGATTTTGTTGGCCTCGAGTTTGCTGGGTTGGTTGGAGAGTTTTCCCAAGCATTCGGAAATGTACAAGATGAGATAGATGAGCACCCTGTCGGCGTTTCCTTTAATCTCAAAGTTGCGGAAGAAACAGTTGGCTCTGAACAAATTAAGTGCTTCCTCAACGATATCCTCGGAATTGGGGTCGGCTACAGAAACGGGGATGGTGCAGATGAGTAGGTGGTACTTGGGCCAGCTGTTTGCTGGGAAGAGAGGGATCTCTCGTTGAGATGGTCCCCCCCCGGTTGTAAAATAACAACATTTACCTAGAGTAGGGGCAGGTCCACGGAACTTTGTACGAATGGGTAGCATAGCCATGTTACCTAGAGAACGGAATTCATCCTCGTTGAAGTTGGAGTGATAGGCCTTTGATATTCAAGATGTGTTAATCAACAGAATGCTCGTTTATTTCGATCCAGTACACGAGTTGAGGAAACCTCCGTCGAACACCACGCACAGTGAAATTCGGCGTCGTACTGGGGTGGATGAAGGGGAGATGACTTACTGGCATTGTTGAAAGGTATCGCGTGAGTGCACTACGAAAAATTCAAAACTAGGAAAACAACCTTGGTAGTCTTAAGGAATTTCAATACTCAGTTGAACATTGGTAATGACGACAACTGCTGGAATTGGCTTTAGGGAGCGTTCCTATTGGATGTGCAGGGGGATTTCCACGATGGATACCAAGTCGATTAGCTTTGTGGTTAGCGCCTGGCTCGATGTTGGTTATTTGTTGTTTAACGTTTATTATTGGGATATCTCTTGCATGATGGGATTTCTCACTAGCAAAAATGAGAGGGAATCTAGATATTATAAAATACAGCTATTACGGGTGCGTATCTAGATAATTTACAGCTATTTTGGCTACAATCGACCTTGTAATATCATATCGATGCACGAGTTGACATAGTCCTTTCTCAAATTCATATCTACATGGAAATGGGCGGATAGCTCATCCCGAACTTGTTTCTTCGTGATTGCCATCAAATCTGCGTTGGATAGGATTACCCGGATTTCATCCACAATCTCGGAATCGCCAGGAAACGCTGGGCCTTCATCATACGCTGTGGATGGGCTCAAGCTGTATTGACTAGCCCGGTGATGCCCTCGCAGATCCATGGCCGAGCCACCAAACCTCGGCTCCCCTCCTCCAAAGTTGCGGGTATGGACCTTCTCTTGAGAGCGGGATGCTGCTCGTCCAGTCACGCTTCTGGGCGATGTGGAGTATCTGGGAGCAATGGGTGACATGGAGCGATCATGGTCGTAGACCCTGGGGGTACCCATAGGTGGTCCGCCGTACATGGAGGGTGTGTTGGTTGGTACAGTGGTGTAACTCGAAGGTACCCCAGAGATATATGCTGATGACTGCCCTGCATAAATCGAAGGGCTACCGTAGATGGTGGCAGGTGGCTCGTTTCGCGAATACTTCGATACGTAGGTAACGCGACTACCATGGGAACCTGTACTCCGTTTGCTTTCCCGAGATTCATGGGAGGCTACGGTTCCCATCTCCCATACCTCCTGCTCGTAGTCGGACCATTTCTTCAACGGTATGGAGCTCGGGTCAAAGCTTTCTTCACTCGAGACATGCGCAACCTTGCCCTTCTCCCCTAACACCACCCTGGTGTTACCCCAACTGAAGTCGTCGAAATGCCAGAATGAATAGATCGGCAAGAACATGCTGAACACTGGTAACGAAATCAGATAGATGATCATCCAGCCGATATGTTGCCATTGGCGTTTCAATAAGAAGATGAACACTTGGAACCCGTAGATACATGCAAGCAAAAGCAAGGACACCAGTGGAACGGCCGAGGGATCCGACGCTACCTTATAAATAAGATAGCCAAGATAAATGCATTGGATTGGCATGATGATCGTCGAGAGTAGATCCAGAAAGACCACGAAGCGCATCGAGAAGCAGCAGAAACCACACAGTTCCTCCAGATACAGCAGTTCCGCCAGGTTGTGTACCGTGGAGTTGATCCAACGACGCCGCTGCGATAGGAGAACTGACCAGGTATCTGGCGCATTCGTCTGGCACTTGGCAGCGGGGGTAAAGGTCATCTTGTTGTAGTTGAAATGCTTCAGCATGAGCGTGGTTAAGTAGCGATCCTCCCCTAACGATAGAAGATTCTTCTTGTGAAGCGTGTCCACTTTGTTCTCAGAGTAATCCTCAATAACGGCGTTTGCAACCAACAGGGGCTGATTCTTGGTGGGCGTGCGGAATCGATACATGCAGAAACAGCCTGGGAGGCAGGTGACCGAGCCAAACAGGGATTCGAAGGCCTTGTTCAGATGGTGGGAGATGAAGTACTCATACACCTGAATCATCGTAATGAAAGTGGCCTTTTCGTTCATCAGTTGGGTCTCCCCGCAGATGCCCATGATCTTCGTGTCATGAAGCATGCATGCGATCATGTGGTTCAGCGAATCGCTCATTACGATCGTGTCGGCGTCTACCATCAGTACGAACTCGTAGTAGAATGGATCGACGCCGATCACATCCTTGATCTGATGATACATCTCCAGCTCCAGGGGACACATTTCCTTGTTGAAATGGACCTTGTTGAAGAAGTGCATCAGTATCAGCTGCGAATCACGCTTTCCTCGATTCCCTGGTCTGGAGCGTTCCGTAGGCTTGCCCACCTTCACCACGACCAGATAGGGGACCACGTGCCCAGCACACTCGTACAGTCCCGAGTATACTTTGGCCATGTTCAACTGGTGGTTCCCCTCCCCCAAAGCTTTGTAGGCCAACGCTTCCGGGTCTACACTCGGATCGACCCCCAATATGTCTAGCACAATTCGTGGTGTGGGCCGGTCGTTCCCGCCACCTACAATCATTCCATCCGCAACAATGAAGAGGAGCTTCCTCTTGTCATCGTACTTGAGTACAGTCAGGGAATCAATCGTCCTCCTCAAGGAATCTTCGCTCTCTGTGTAGCATGGGACCTGGCAAACCACGAACTTGTCCTGGTCTTCAGGCTCTCTGATGGAACCCAGCTGTAAGGCGGCTAGGAACTTGAAGAGCAACACTGACCCGAGGAATATAGAACAAGCCAATAGCACGTAGTTGGAGAATTTGCATTGGGCGGAGTTTCGTGTGTCCACCACGCCGACATAAAACAGGTTTTGCAGACAGACCTTCATCTTGTCCCTCAACAACGGGTTGTCCGAATATAACTTGTTGAATCGGTCTGTGATGTCTTCGCCCTTGTTCACAACAAACAAGGTTACCAAGTCCGGGTCCATGAAGTCCAGGTCAATCGGGCCAGAGGGTATGGTGTTGGGCGGATAAATGGCGTAGCGTTGCCCACGAGAATAGGAATTCAGGTCATACACCATGTTGTTGATGATGGCCCAGCGGCGGTCCTGGTTTCTCGCTGCGTCCATCACCGTTTCTGGAGCATGTGCCATCTGGCCCTTCAGCCGTTTCGTTCTCAAAAGGGCCATCACGTTGTCCTGGTAAAAGTTCTTCATATTGTCGCCAAGCTTGGAGTACCGGTAGTCATGGTACTGAGCATTCAGATCGGTGTAGTTTTCCAGTACGACCGCGGGGCTGATTCCATATTCTCCACGGCCATCGCACATGAAGCTTACTTGAACCGGGAAGAGAAGTTGCCCTACATCTCGGCCCGCGTATGCTTTGATCAGTTCGTCGCTAGTGACACCTCGGTGATTGAAGTCCTTCAAAGTAAAAGCCTCGCCTCGGATTGACACGTAGGGCGAGTCTTTGGTGTTGTATGTGGCCAGCTCACCCTCGGAAAACACATACTGCCTGGGGCAGATCAATTGCCCAAAGAATATCAGGAAAAAGAGCACAAACAGACACAGAAGAAAGATAATGATACACAAGGCGGTTTTCTCTCTCCAAGCGATTTGTATATCAGGCCGCTTCATCTTGCCGCATGTCTTTAAACAGAAGGATGGGACCCACCATGTGAGACCCCAGGTGCAACACAGCCAACGCTTCCTCTGAGTGGAGACCACATCTTTCACTTCCACAGGCTCGGTTTCGAGTGTATATCCTTTCTTTAGATCAGAGCTTCTCAGATTCTCGTGAGATAAAGTATACGTTTCCGACTCCACGACGGATTCACTTGCACTCCGTTCAAAGAAATCGTCGTCACTATAGTAGGATCTATGGTCGGCATGGCCACTGCGCAATGACTGTTGATCTATTGAAGGAGATGCCACGTAGCTTGGTGCATACGTATACCCTGAGGTGTATTTGGTGAGGCGCGGATCGTACTGCGATTCGACTCCTTCGGGAAGCTGGGAAAGTGCTTGGGATTCATGGGCTCTCCTACGCTGCTTGTTTTCAGATTCCTTGGCACGCAACGAATCCTCAAGTTCTCTCCAAACATCATAGCACAAGTAAACCTTGCTCTTCCCAACCGCCATCTCCTTATCACTCCACTCGTAGACATGCTTAGCAGAGAGACACTTCTGCCGTAGATCGGGGATGACGTTTACTCCGACTATGGTCAGAATCTCGTCGTATCGCTTGACAAACTCCTCTTGAGTCATGGCAGAGACGAACTCGACTTGTTTTCTCTCTGCGATCTTGGCTAATCCCAGGTGTGAAACTTGCTCACTAATCTTTGTGATATTCGCCACCGATTCCTTGTTTGATGCATCCCTGGGATTTATGCAGAACACAAACCAAGGCTCCGTTTCTTTCAAGGATTCTATTAATTCCCCAAGTGCACCCTGGAACTGGGAGGCAACGCAAGATACCTTTTTGCTCGTCTTTTCGGTGTCCGGCTTTCGTGGCTTACGGACAGAAGGTCGTCTTCTTGGTATGGCAGGTTGTTGCGCAGCGATGATCGCTTTTTCGTTTCTTGGGTGACTTTCGTAAGTAACGGTTTTCTCCGTGAACAGACCCGACACGAAGGAGTTGGTTGTGGGTTGGAATTCCGCACTACCCTTGAATAAACCCACGAAGTCTGGGCCAATGATTTCCGTGTTTTTCTCCAGAAACCCTGTGACTTGATAGTTTACTGGCCCGCAATAGTGCTGCACCATGAAGTTGCTATTGGTTCCTTGTGGGACCGTAAAGTTCGGGTGCCCTTGATTGTCACTTGCAAACGCTTGCAAGACTTCTTCATCAGCCAAATCAGTTCTATTTTTGGTTGTCTGGCTCTCCAAAATGGCGAACAAGCCGGTTTGCGGCTTCATGAACAGGTATAGGCAAGGTGTGTTGTCGGCGAAGGTGACATTGGGTACAATCGTGATTCCTTGCTCGGCATACTCCTCATTTTCGTACTCCAACAGATACTGAGTGCAATAATGAAATAGTCGTTCGTTAGCGAAGTTGACGCAAAACTCCTGGAAGTTGTTGACTGGGAAGTTGTGTTGGCCTAGCAGGTCCACCAAACCGAGGAAATTGTTTTGGTTGTCAGAGCATATCTTGGTGTTTAAAAATTCAACTAGCCAGCTGAAGAGGAGGGAGTAGAGGGAGCGAGCCAGAACGTCCCGTTGTGCAGCGGCCTGTAGTGAGTTTAGAAACACGCTGCATATTTCGCCATTAATCAGCTGGGTCTTATTGGTTAGCACGGCCTCTAGGGAGGCAGGTTCCACTCCCAGAAATTTCGCGGCAATCTCCAGCGATTCGATATTTTTGACTGTGGCAGGCTCGCTAATTCGTTTGGGATGATCGACAAAAGTGATGTTCCCCAAATGGAGGATGGCCGATAATAATCGAAATATCTGCACCTGGTATTTTCGGTTCAGGCCCAGCGATTTGAATGCTTTCTTGAGACGAGCAAAGTTCTCCGGAGTGTAGCGGGTGTTGTCCGAGTCGGTGCTGCCGCTGTTTAGGTAATTGAAAGGGAGGTTCTCGTTGAACTGTAATTGGGATTTCTCCTCGGGAGTTGCGCCCTCGTGAAGGTAACGGAAAATATGGAAATTCCTTTGCTCGCCTGAGCTGGATGTCAGCCGGGATTTATCCAGCATGTAATCCATGATCTTGGCGCCGATCACCCTACCACGCTCATTGAACTGGATCTCGGTGTAGTTACCGAACTGCGAGGCATTCTCGTTGGTTGCGGTTTGTGCATTGCCAAACGCTTCCAGAATATCGGTTGCATTTGTGATCTGGTTCATCAGATAGGTTTCTTTCTTGGAGGATTCGCGAAGTGCCAACAACATGCGAAATGCCAGCATTTTTGTGTAAGACTTGCCACTGCCGGACTCACCACTAGAGTTCGATCCGTTTAGTTGGTGTTGACTCACAGATACACGCCTGAACATACCTCAGAATGATTGTTTGGTCAAAGCCCGTACGTCGCATATTCAAGTAGGCGTCGGTGACGGTATGGAATATATGTGGTTGCAGCTGGCCGTGGCGTGTCCCAGTGTTTTTGTAATCTGCCAAATATGCTTTAATCAATTCGTCGTTCTGTGGGCCGCCCGTTCTTGCGGAAGCAACGCCTATTAACACCTTGGCTCCGATCCGCGTATATAGAATATCATCTTGGTATCTATCGTATAATGTTGAGGCAATCTCATCTGAGGTGATGTTGGGGATGGAAACTAGATCTTCGTTCCCTGATACAGTTGTCGATGCCATTTCTGCTAAATGTATGGGTTCTATAATAAATGTTTGTTAGAAGCTTAGCCCCTTCCTGATTAGCCGGATTGCCGTCTTACCAATACAGCTTGAGAATGGGCATGTCCCAAGGCTCGTTTATAGATTGGCGGCCAAGAAATGGTGATAGTCTAAATGGTTACTATACTTGTAGGGACCGAAGAGTTATAAACGTCTATAGCATGAGGGGTTTCATATTAATCTACTGCTACAAGTTGGCTGATATGGACAGCAATCAAGGGGCAGATAAGGGAACAGAAAGGGGCGCGATATAAATGAAGTAATGCCGCTACTAGACGCATTCACTAAATGTAATGTATCTTATACTATCCAGCTTGTGGTTACATTGCTTGATCTGAACACTTAGTAAGGATTTGGTGAGCAAGCAATATGGCTAGCACGACTCACCCCCTTATTTGGCCTTTGACTTAAGGGTGACCTTCTGAGAATTCATTGTGCATTGCTTTGGATCATTCATTTCATTGAAAATCACTGCACCATCACGCTAACCCTGCTGGATGATATAGCCTAGATTGGCCAACACGATGCACATCTTTCTCAAACCCTGGTTCAAGTTGAAGATCCTCTGTTAACTGTACATATGACGATCATTCTGAAGCGCAAGATCCCATCGGAATGATCCAGGAACACTGGTGATCGCTTTCCCTAATTTAGCTAGAAATTTGCTTTTGCCACTAACCTTCCATCCACCTGTTGATCCATATATAGGGTTCATGCGAAGATATAGCTGTAGCATTTATTATCACGAATGCCTAATATTTGGCAAGTTTTTCAATCTGATGTGGGCGAACAAAGTTTTAGGCTAAGCAAAAGGCTGGTTAGAGAGCCAGCGGTTAATCATATCCAATGCATTCTCTGGTTGATTGTAAGGCACCATATGGCCAGCTCCGAAAACTCTCAAAAAGGTGAAGTTGCCGGAATTTCTAACCTCACCTGCAGGGGTGTTTCCGTTATTCCAAGGGTGATCCTTGGCTTTGTTGAAGTCACTCTTTCCACTCCAATCCAGGTCCAAGGTCCAGGCCTTGTTTCCATACCAATTGCAGATAAAGTCCGCATCTCCGGCGTAGATTAGCACTCGAATTCCATCCTCAAGAAGGCTTGGAATCACCTCAAAGTATGGGTACATCCAGTCCCCAGATACCATAGTGTATCTATTATAGACTCCATCATCACACTCTGCGTACATTCCACGGTCCGCGCCCAGTTCTTGCTCGATCTCAGAATTATTTAACCACTTGATGAGCCCCTCTTCCGTAGGGTAGCATTGGTCCTGAGTAGGACACTTCTGACGCACATCGTATATATTGACATGCTTTGCTTCGTCAAATCTGTTCAAAATCCCATCGCAGTAAGTGAAAGCAGAGGCACACGTGTGGGAGTCGCGGTTAGCATAGCAGCTTGATATCATTTTCGCACATTTGGGATACAAAGAATCCATTTGAGAGCAAGTACTTTGTTTGAGAATGGCCGGATAGGTCGAATTACACGCCATCGTTGAGTAATACTTGTACTGAATCAGTGGATTGATCAATCCATTTCCAATCGCGATGCTCTTCAAGTTGATCTTATCTTTCTCCTTACTCGCCTGTTTATTGGCTTGGTGAATGGCATTCCCAACAGCCGGAACGTAGTGGCCTCCGTAGGACTCGCCAGTGACGTGGAAGTCAAGCTCCTTGTACTTGGGATAAGCTTGTAAGAAGAGGCTTAGGAATGCTTGGACACGGTCAGCTCCTTGAACAGAGGTAGTGAGATTTTCTCCGTAGGAAAAGCCCGTCCCGAATGGCTGGTCCAGAAAGATCATGTTGGCTTTGGTATTCCACGAGTTGGGATTTAGATTTGTTCCGTTGCCACTAGGGTCGGCCCTGCAAGGACCTAATTCCATGAGGAGGCCGAGCAAAGATGAGCATCCCGGCCCCCCATTGAGCCATAGTACCAGAGGATCGGTTTCGGGGCTTGAGCGAGATTCGAAGAACCAGAAGAAGAAATGCTGATCATCACTCAGATCCAGGTAGCCAGATACCTGCTTCACCGAAGGATCACAAAGTTTGGGTTCCTTCACTCGTAATTGGAAGTCGGGGTAGTCTTGGTGAGTGTAATGGGCCCATCCGATGTCGTAGGTAGCGGAGGGACTTTGAGTCTTTGTTGGTAAAGCCAAAGCGCTGATGGCCCAGCTGAAAAGCAGGGTGCTCACAAGTAGAGGGCACTTGAAGAACATCAGAGAAGAGATGAATAGTACTGAGTGCTCATTACGAGGTACCCTGTCGGTTTTTTATATTCGGGCGGGTATGAACTGAAAGCCAAGAATTCCCAGAACATTAAACGCTAGGTAAGCCCTCAAAACCCATTAATTCGCTCCTTTCGATTAGTTATGGCCTTGGAAAGTATTGCCCATGGTTGGCTTCCCATTACTCGTTTGTGTTCCGCTAAGTTTTTGAGACGGGAGTTTCACATATGCTCACATGTGGGTATATTTAGAAATCTGCTCACATCTACTTTCATTGGTTCACTATAGATATTTGCTCATATCTGCCTTCTTTAGCTCACGGCTTCCTTCATTGGCGCATATTTCAACGAGGTGTGATTTTTTTCCCATTTCTAGCAATTCTAGTCCAGTTGATGACTGGTGCTTATCAATTCGAGTTCTATACTGGTTACTGATGTGCGGGCCGAAGATATTACATTCTCAGTAGATCTGAGTGGTTTCTGTCCATACTGTGGTTTATGCGGAGATTGGTAATGTTTAGTAGATGACCAATTATCTGATAGCTTATTCATCAGCGCTGTTTCCTATTACAGCGGGCACATCTTTACGGAAGAAAGAAACAGGGATGCTGCTGGTTGATGATACATGCTAATTATGGGTGAAAAGGTATGTGTGAGAATATTTGAAGCTACCATCGCCCACAAACTTGTACCGATAAAGAAGGGAGAGTGCCATTGAACCTAAGTCTGTGCCTGGTAGGACAAAATGCCCATCACCGGTTTCAGCATCGCAAGATGTACACGCGGCTGATTATTTCATTTTGGAGATTAGACAGATATAGCAGCTATAATTTCTAAGCTTCGGTGAATTTTTCCTGGATGACATCAGAGCAGCATCAATGCTACGCCTTGCTATCATTCGCAGTAGCACTAGTGGAGACAGGTTCCTACACCGAAGTATGCCAACAGAATTCAAAGCAGCGAAAGTACATACACTTTATTAATTACAAAATAAACGCTCAAATCACGAGGCTTCACCCACCCAATTAAATCTCATTCATAACCGGTGGATTAGTGGGTACCTCAGGCTCAGAGTGCCCAGTAATTTCTTCGATACTGCGACCCTTCGTCTCAGGTAAAAAGAAGAGAACGCCAATGAATCCAGCAATACAGCAACCAACAAAGATGAAAAACACATAGCCATGCATCGTCTCCTTCAGGGATGGGAAGAAGAAGCCCACAACAAAGTTTCCGAGCCAATTGAGACCAAGGGCGCAGGATGCTACTGTAGACACGGCTCTTGTAGGGATCAACTCGGATATAATCAAGAAAGGGATAGGTCCCATGCCCAGAGCAAAGGAGACGACGAATGCGAAAAGTCCGAGGATAACAAGCCCAGAATCGTTGCACTCGATTCCTATAACCATGAGTACGTTGAACGACGCCATCCCGGCAAGACTGAGAAGCACCAGGAATTTTCTTCCAACGCGATCAATCAGTAAAATGGTGACGATGGTAGCTAGTAAATTGATCGCCCCAACGCCAACAGTAAGATATTGTGCGGTTCTGTTACCATAGATCGATGTAAAGATAGCTGTGGAATAGTACATGATTCCATTGATTCCGCAAAGCTGCTGGATAATACTCAAGAACATGCACATAAATGCGTGCTTCCGAGTGAGCGGGTCGCTCATCATATATTTGAATCCGTCCATTATTGAGGTGTTATCTCCATGGGCTCTGGCCTGGGCGCGAGCATCAGACATCAGTTGGAGCTCGCGTGTGATATCCATGCCTTTGCGTAGCTTCAGTAATGATTTTTCGGCGTCATCAACACGATCCTTCGACATGTAGTAACGCGGAGTCTCTGTAATGAAAGACAATGTGACCAGCTGGATGATAGCGACTACCCCAGTTAGACTCATACAGATACGCCATCCGGCACGGCTAGAGAGACCAAGACCAGCTGCTTGAGTGACTAATTGTCCAATGACACAAGTGAGCTGGGTCATCGCACCATAAGCGCCACGGACTTTGGTGGTGGACACCTCGCCAATATACGTCGGAAGAACAACGGTTCCAAACCCGGAGCCAATCCCAGTGAAAAAACGTCCAACAATCCACATTCCCTTGTTCTTTGACAGCCCTAACAAAAGAGCGCCAAGAATGAAGAAGAAATTGTTAAACAGGAGTGAGTTACGGCGGCCGAATCTTGCTTGAGACCATCCGGCAGAAAGACCTCCAATAGCTCCGCCGATGGAAAAACTACTGATGGCAAAACCCAGTAACCAGTTGCCCATTGGAAAACAGCGAGGGAAGCCGTCCACCTTTTCATCAGGATTCTCACAGTCAATCATGGAGGCTTGAATGATATTGGTATCGGAAGTGTTCCAACCATTGTTGAAAGACACCAAACAGGCAATGCAAACGCAAATAACTGTGTATGTGGAGAACCCACCCTGTAACGAATCAAGAGAGCCTTTTGACTCTTTGGTAGAACGACCAAACATAAGTGCAGGTTGTGAAGCTTCTGGTATTGAAATAAGATGACTGTTACAGTGTGCGAGTACCTGCAAGTTACTTGAAAGCGTAGTATTTATACGAATGGTGGGCAATCGATCAACACTGCACTGGTTATCCATTTTTGGTATTCAAGAAGAGCCAGTTGCAAATAAGTGAATGCTCGATGATAGGGTCAAGGTAGCATAGTTGCAAATTAGCGAATGCTCAATGATAGGGTCAAGGAAACATGAATCCCGACCACAAGATCACTGTTAATTGCATTTGGCTTTTTGGTCACTTCAGCTGGGAAATCTTACGGTTTGGGTGGCCGTTGACATAAATGGGTTGGCGAGTGCGGGGTCAAGTGATGCTACTTGCACTCTCGATCACCACTTGGCTAGAGTCGCTCGCGAAAGCCGTTGGCTAGGTTGCAAACTAGTCCGGAAGCACCGCACGGAAAAGGCCCGATTACTGGGTGAATAGGCCTTTGCCAATCGTCTATGCGGATCATGTCTTAAATGTGAGATCCTCTTTATTTCAAACCCAATGGCCACGTATCCTTCAGCTTTACCAAGTGGCATTGTAGCCAAAAGGAGATTCGTCGAAAGTATTTCCTGGCCAATGCCATCCCTATGGTGAGCAGCGTCATCGTTGGGTTGCTGCTGCGACATGAATTGGCCAGCTTGATGAGCCGTAAACACTGCTGCACTGCTCCGGGGGTTGGCATTAGAATCTTCAATATTTCGTTTTTCCATGTAGTCTTCGAAGTGAATCTTGCTGCTGCACCTTACCACACTCAGAGGTAAAGCAATGTGCAATAGTGAGTAGGAGTGTGAGGATATGGCTTCACACCAACTAAGGGGTCAAAGATGTAATCAGCAGTGTTTGCGCCTTGTTAGAGGAAGTAAGTGGCTACATTTGTACCACCAGGTGAAATCCTTGTTTGTGAAGCGCCAACAGGTGAAATCCTTGTTTGTGAAATCTTTATTTGCGAAGTGAGGAAGTATTAACTGGTAAATACTCGATCGATCGCGTTGAAACCAATAATGTTGAGATCTTGATCAAAGGCAAATACGTGAATTTCACCAATTCTCTGTTCGGCATGTAGCAATCACCGGCGAGGTGAAGGAAATCATGTAGCGTTTCGTATCAAGATTGATATGTCAATTAGAATCGCTCGTTTCCTAGCCAAGCCACCGCGAGGTTGATCATTAAGCGACCATATTTGCAATCAATCGGAACATTTTCTCGGGGTATTCCTGGCCGAATCGACCCATACATCTCCAATATACACGACTGATGAAGCACTGTGTGCACATTGCTATTTAGTTGGGTGAGTTCCTTGAAAAACAACATTTATAATGATTATAACCACCATTTAAATGAGTGCTCCAACAATCAGCAGATTGTTTTCCACTACGGAGCAAGAGCAACGTGTCTAACCCTAATCCTAAGTATTCTCATGAAACAAATTGAATACCTACGCTTGGTTATTTGTTTGTAAGCATAATTCGAAGATATGGACCACGCTCAGCTATCTTGATGCGTTCGGGAACTCTTGATGGCTCGAACAGCTTCCATCCAGTAAAGGCTTCAGCTAATAGAACCATCAACGATGAGACTCCCGCCAGTGGCATCCAACAATCATCAACGCGTGATATGTATATTAAATGTAATTGCAGTCTTAGGTTATAACTAAGACGTAAGGAACAGTGATTCATTCTGGACGTGTATTTATGGGAGAGCAGATCTATGGGAAGGTGTGATATATTTTGCTGGAAATTAAATTCTCGGGATTTCTTTGATTTAGTGTGTGCGGCTTGCGGTTGATTTGTGCTTGATTTGCGCTTGATTTGTGCTTATGCTACATATTTAACTAATTGTGAAGTGAGATTTTGTAATTACGATTACGATGCCAAGTAATCAATGCTTGTTTACTCCTTCCATTCAATGAATTCAGTAATTTAGAATAGTTGATTATCAAACTGTGTAGTCTTTTTGATTCTTTCCAATCACGTCGTCCATTTCACTTGAATGGTGATGCAAGGGTAAAATAGAGCGCAGGTAAAGATGTTTATTACGTGTAGCATAGGTTGTTGTACATTCCAGTTCATCAGATGTTCCTGCAAATTAACATTACAGTGTAACAACCAGACCAAGAATAGTCCCCGCAATGTGCGTTTTATGAGTTGTAAATTAGAGTTGCGTTGGGTCGCTTTTATTGAAATTAGATGCCATAAATTTTGTCATACGTCTATTTCAAGTTTTGTAAGCTCGATCACTAATTACGGCCTTTAGCTACGGGCTTCTTTCCATTTCCTGGTCCAGGGACTTTCTTCTTGTTATCAACATTTGGCTTTTTGACCACTGGCTTGGGCTTCGCTACAGGCTTTGGTTTGGCTACAGGCTTGGGCTTTGCTACAGGCTTTGGTTTGGTTACAGGCTTGGGCTTCGCTACAGGCTTGGGTTTAGCAACAGGCTTGGCTTCGCTACAGCTTGGTTTCGCTACAGGCTTTGGTTTGGCAACAGGCTTAGGCTTTGCTGCCTGGCCACCATTGCGGCTTACACCTTTAGAAGGGAGAGCACCTGCTTGAGCTGCATTGATGGCAAGGGCCACGAAGAAGATGATTAAAATTAATGGACTAGTGAACCTCATCGTTGGATATGTCACAACAACATTTCTACTGTAACCTTATATAGAGATGGAGTCAGCTGTTAGCGTCCTAACGCAGTCAACACTCATCGTTCTAAAAATAGAAAGCTTGTCAAGTGGGACTAATAATCTGCGTTGCAAACAGAAAAAGGAATTTGCAATATCCCATCCATCCACACCCTCAGCGTATTTGGCAGTTTGTGCTATCTGAATGTTAAATTAGATGGAATTTCTTGAGATCCGAGGCAGGCGAAAGATAGGCAAGGTGTAATTCAAACACTGTATGTGTCCGACTATTCTTGGGAGTTACTCCTTTAGGCTTGCAGAGCTCAAGAGGATGTGCTCGATATATAGCAACAAAGATATTTCTGAACGAGAGTTTTGTTGTAGTTTGAACTGTTCGGATCCACTGCTCATCTTGTTATAAAGAAGCGGCTGCTATACTAGAATCTATCAAGTCTAAGGATACTCGATGCTAACTTCCGGTTACTATGATGAAGTTTGGTGATTTCCATTTTCAGTCCTCGATGCATCTTAGTGACCAAAGTGGATAATAATTCTAGCTGAGCTGAAATCTTAGTGAATAATAATTCTAGCTGAACTGAAAGAACGTTGAGGATTGTGCATTATGGTAACACGGTATGGCCTGCTGACTGCACAAGAGCAAACGCATGGATCCCCAGGGATAGCTGCTGCCTCGCATACTATTCCCTCCTTGTCATGACAGCAGTAAGCCCCACTGTTCATGTTTTGAGGTCATTTATAGAAAAAGTCGGGTATACAAAGCGGCAGAGGGAAGTCTATCTAGCTTTGATACCTGATGTTTACGTTGTGGCATACGTATCATAATAATTCCTAATTATCGGTTGTACAGTACTACTTGATAATATAGCTGTCATCACTTGGCTGATACCACTTGAATCAAGGCATTGGTAAAAGGCATTCCTCTCCGGGTCCCATTCCAACTCATTAATTTGGGGTAGAATAGCTGAGTTGCAGCTGGTGGATTACATTGGGTTCACATTGCGGAGATCTGATTCCTGGGTATGTGGTACAATTTTTAGCGCGATGCATAATTGATTCCAGGATGGGGTTCAAGGTGGCTTTAGGATTGGTTTAGCTCATAAAATTCAGAAGGGATAAGGGTATGACTTCACCAACAGGTAAAATCTTTATGTCAATAACTCAAAACAAAGTCAAGTACTATAAGGGTAATTTTTTACAAGTAAATAAACAGAAGGGCATTATGAGAAAGAATGAAAAGCAAAGGTCACTAAGCTCAAGAGGAGTCATCATAGAGTTAGGTGCTACTGAAAGGATAACTAGAGGCAGTAGTGGTGCATCCATAACTGTAACCAAGTTAGAGAAGTATGGATTGGAGGAAAGTATGAATGAGTTATGGTGGATGAGGTAATTCCTTCATAAGTTGGAGGTGTATGAGGCATAGGCAAGTACTGGGTTCTTGAAGACTTGAATATACTATTTCAACTGCTGCATCTGGGAGTTCCCACACATTATTCTCAAACAGGGCTGTGGGTTGGTGTAATATTGCCAAGCCACTCTCTAATTTGAGGGCACTGGCACTGGTAAGCATGACTAATACCCAGCAAGCAACTGATTACCAATTTTAGTATGAGTGCTAATTGGCCTATTCTCCTCTAGAAAGGATGGGTGCTTGTATACTGTGAAGCTAGTACCTAAGATATTTAAAGTTGTTACTTTTGTGAAAGTTAGAATTCAGCTGATATCATGATGGTGTTCTGCAGGTTAGGGGGGAGGAAAGTCACCAAGTGGTGAAATCTTTATTTACTTATGACAAGTATCTAAAGAAGCCAAGTTAATCTGAAGTTATTCCTAGAAAGCTAGGTCTGAGAGATATCTTCCTGGTAAGCCAGGTCTGACAGTTGGGAAGCTGAGTGGTACTATATTTCCTAGTTAGCTAGGTCTGAGAGTGGTTTCCTGGAAAGCCAGGCCTGAGAAGTGAGAATCTGAATATATTTGAGCTAAGTTATACTGGTTTGCTGTAGCTGAATTGTGGCCGGAATGGCCAGTAGACTGGGGGAACTGAGAGGAATTTCTGGGCAATCACTGGCCAAATTTACTAGGCAAATCTGGCCAATTAGCATTTCAAGGATTTCAGCCAATCAGAGCCTTTACTTTGCCCAATGGTTGATCAGGCCATCTCCCAATGAGCACACATCAATTTATTAATCAAATTTTGTTGGATCCAGGATTTGAACCCACAACCATGGGTATGGAAGGGTTAGGGATAACCACAAGGCTAAGTGTTCTTGGTTAGGGGGGATGATCATCACCAAGGGTTAGGGGAGGAAAGTCACCAAGTGGTGAAATCTTTATTTACTTATGACACTTAGGGGGGAGACAGTCACCAACAGGTGAAATCTTTATTTCAGTTGAAACAAAGAAGCCAGTGCTACTGTTGTAGCTTTGATACAAGAGTGTGTAGCTGAGGGGAATTAGTAGGTAAGCTAATAAGAAGTGATGATAGTTCTTCAGTGCTCAAGACACTGTTCAGTGGGAAGGGGGGTAGCAAGAGAGGTAAGAATGACTTGTGAACAACATTAATGAGGGGAATGTGATAAGGGTTGATATTCATCATAAAGGGAGTGTGCTGCTGCAGATATTGCTGCCAAAGGTCTGTCAAGTACTTCAGGTAGGCCAGCTTGGGTTTTTCTGACTGCAGAATATAGTGAGCAAACTTCTTGACTTCAGGATCTCCAAGTATAGTTCTCCAGCAGGAGCCAGGTGTTGTGTAGTGTGTTCTCTTCCAGGCCTTAATCAGTGGGTTGTTGCAGTTGTGAAGTCTGAGGTATAATCTGGTTCTAAGGTAGAGAAGTCTGATCTTATAGGGCATAAACCCAAAAGCACCAAGAATAGCATGTCTGTAGGGGCATTCAGGCAAATGAGGCACCAAGGAGGTAATGCACCATACTGCAAACTTGTCAAGCTTAGTGCAGTCTCTAGAAGTAAGAGAGAGAAGTGGTAAGCCAAATTCCAGGACAGGGAAGACAAACTGCTTGAGTAGAAGAAGGCAGCTGGGAGCTGAAGTTGTAGGAGGAGTAACAGCCAGTAGCTTGTGGAGTGCCTGTCTTGCCAGGATAATTCACTTCTTCAGGTGTGCTCCAGAGTCTAGTCCAGTAGAAGGAAAGGAAAGCCAAGATATGTAGCGGAAACCTGAGCAGGTAGAGTGGAGTTCTCCAAGTTGATGGGAGAGCCCAGAAGGTACTGTCTTTGCAATGGAAAGCTGGAGATTATTCTTCTGCAGATACTGGTGGATGGTCTGGGAGTCCTGTTGCACATTGGAGGAGGATATTCTGATGTCATCAGCAAAGAGAGTAACCAGGCAGTCAGCTGAGAGTCTTGGGAAATCATTCAGAAAGATGGCAAACAGTATAGGACCAAGCACAGAGCCTTGAACCACTCCATTAGGAACTGAGAACACTGGTGATTGCTCACTTGGGTGCAGAATTCTTGCTTGTGGATCCAGAAACAGAGACCTGACAAGGAGGGTGAGAGAGGTACTGGAGAAGCATTGCAACTTGGACCAAAGCAGATTTCTGTCAACTGAATCAAAGGCCTTAGTAATATCAAACAGAACTGAGGGATACTTGCACTGGAGAGAGTGATCTTGGCTAAGTATGACTGCATATTCCAAGGAGAGGCCAGGAACAAAGCCAAACTGTGCAGGATGAAACTTGAGGGAGTCAGAGTAGAGCTCCTGAGCAAGCAGAAGCTCAAACACCTTTCTGCAGGTGGGCAGCAGAGATATTGGCCTGTAGGAGCTAGGATCCAGGTGCTTTCCTTTAGGGTTAGGGGGAGGGAAAGTCACCAAGTTGGTGAAATCTTTATTTGAGTTAAGAACTAATCTAGGTACAAATAAAGAAGCCAATTAAGAGGTCTAGAACCTCTCTAATAAGTAATCTAATTTATGTTTTGTTTCATCTCTAATGTTTGTTTCAATAAAGTAAAGCTCATCAGGGGTAAATGTAAAATTCAGGGGTTTTGGGGGAAGTACAAATTGTAGATGTTTCTGATCAATATAATCCAAGACTGGAACCCAGCCTGGGATTAGGGGGAGGGAAAGTCACCAAAGTAGGTGAAATCTTTATTTGATTTCAGACAAGTCTAACTACAAATAAAGAAGCCAGCTGGGAATAGAAGATTCCCAAAGTAAACACTAAGTTGAATATGAATAAATCTAAGCTAAAGTTAAGGCAGTATCCCAGAGTACACTGGAGTTCAGGTTCATGGGGGAGTGAAGTAGATAAGCTTGAGAGATATAATAATCTTTGAGGAAGTGGGTAACAGCAGGTGAAGGAGTTTTGATAGTGAGGGTGTAGGTGTTATAGTAAGGGCTAGAAAAAGGTTAGAAGAGCAGGGGGTCTGGGGGACGCAGTCCCCTAGAGAATGAAAAAAGCAGGGGGTTTGGGGGATGCAATCCCCCATACTGCTCTTATACTCTTTAAATTCCCGTTGGATTACTTTTCTCTCATTCTTGGTTCTGGTCCCTTAGGGTTAGAATTCCTCCTCCTAACCCTTATCACCCTAACCATAGATATTTTTACCCTACAATTGGCACATTGTCTGCTCATATGGTGGGCATGTCTGGGCCAATATTTGTCTCCCTATACTGTCCATATGCTCTGTATAAGTCTTGATGACTATTTAATTAATAAATTGTTATTTTTAATATATATCTAATAATTAATGGGATTCATCCCAATCTGACCACAATCCCATATTTTGATAAGCTTGGGCACCATAATATTGCGCGGCCCTAATATGATAAAAAAATTCATGGCCAATACAAATTTTCTGTAACCCGATTGCTTTTACCAAATATAAAGTGTATCCAAAAGTTCAATATATATTATGGCTATAATAGAAACTTTATTGGACACCATCGCAACTACTACTTATGTTCTATGCGCACATGTATCCCGCGGGAATTGTAAAACTTAGCCACGTGGTACAAAAGTGCTTTAATTTTTCATCATGATAGTTTTACATGAGTTCCTAACGCACTTTGAAAGTACGCAGTAGCCATACCCCAACAGGTTTTAAGGATGTCCACTAGCTACGTCTACTTGTGTCTAGCGGAGCCATCAATCATCAGCCGCGCAATACTGAAATGCTTTTATTTTTCATCATGCTAGTTTTGTATGAATCCCTAACGCACTTTCATAGTGCGCGGTAACCATACCCCAACAGGTTTTAAGGATACCCACTTGCTACGTTTACTTGTGTCTAGCGGGAGTCATCAATCATCAGCCGCGCGGTAAAAAAGTGCTTTTATTTTTCATCATGATAGTTTTACATGAGTCCCTAATGCACTTTTATAGTGCGCGGTAACCATACCCCAACAGGTTTTAAGGATACCCACTTGCTACGTTTACTTGTGTCTAGCGGGAGTTATCAATCATCAGCCGCGCGGTAATAAAGTGCTTTTATTTTTCATCATGATAGTTTTACATGAGTCCTTAACGCACTTTCATAGTGCGCGGTAACCATACCCCAACAGGTTTTAAGGATACCCACTTGCTACGTTTACTTGTGTCTAGCGGGAGTTATCAATCATCAGCCGCGCGGTAATAAAGTGCTTTTATTTTTCATCATGATAGTTTTACATGAGTCCCTAACGCACTTTTATAGTGCGCGGTAACCATACCCCCAGAAAGTAGTGTGGATGCTTACTTTAAACGCTCACTTGTGTATTGTACGGAATATCAACAAACAGCCGCGTGGGAATGGAACATCATAGAAAAGCATTGCTTTGTTGTTAGCAAGTATTGATGCGCAAATAGTGGTACTATGTGAATTATTGAGTAACTATTTACTCTAGTTGGTTCCAAGATATTCCTAGACAATATGCTCAAAATCAATATTAGCATCAATAGCTTGCTCTTTGATCACTAAACCACCGCACCCAATATGCGGTGGCCTTGGTTTTGTCTAGCCGTCGAGGAATGAAACCAGAGTACAGTCACAAGAGAGGCAAAAGTGAAATGTGATGAAGTAAGTGTATATGAAAGTAATATAAATCTACAGGACAGAAGAGAACAACTAGTAGTTAAACAGCACTCACTGACACTCCACCAAGTAGAGCACCAACACGGACAATAAACAAGTCATGAGGGGAAAGCTTAAGGACCGCTACTTGGGGATCAAGACCAAAAGAGGAAGCTGCCTCTACCATAGCAGTCCTTGCGCTCCAAAGGAAGACCAAGAGTCTATTATAGACAAAGATTGCGGCAAGAAGAGCAGTACAATTACCAGTTCTGGTAGTGGTACCTTTGGAAGTCCAAATACATGGAGAAAACTCGGAAAAATTGGCAGATGACTCAGTTGTCCTGAGGAGAAAACAAACCAATGCAATTGAGCAGTTCCGAAACAAACTTCAGCTTAGTTCTCTTTAGGGCTAGGGTTAGGCTAGGGTTAGGGTTAGGGGGAGGAAATTCACCAAGTGGTGAAATCTTTATTTACTTATGACAAGTATCTAAAGAAGCCAAGTTAATCTGAAGTAATTCCTAGAAAGCTAGGTCTGAGAGATATCTTCCTGGTAAGCCAGGTACTGAGAGTTGAGAAGCTGAGTGGTACTATATTTCCTAGTTAGCTAGGTCTGAGAGAGGTTTCCTGGAAAGCCAGGCCTGAGAAGTGAGAATCTGAATATATCTGAGCTAAGTTATACTGGTTTGCGGTAGCTGAATTGTGGCCGGAATGGCCAGTAGACTGGGGGAACTGAGATGAATTTCTGGGCGATCACTGGCCAAATTTACTAGGCAAATCTGGCCAATTAGCATTTCAAGGATTTCAGCCAATCAGAGCCTTTACTTTGCCCGATGGTTGATCAAGCCATCTCCCAATGAGCACACATCAATTTATTAATCAAATTTTGCTGGATCCAGGATTTGAACCCACAACCATGGGTATGGAAGGGTTAGGGATAACCACAAGGCTAAGTGTTCTTGGTTAGGGGGAGGAAAGTCACCAAGTGGTGAAATCTTTATTTACTTATGACAAGTATCTAAAGAAGCCAAGTTAATCTGAAGTTATTCCTAGAAAGCTAGGTCTGAGAGATATCTTCCTGGTAAGCCAGGTCTGAGAGTTGAGAAGCTGAGTGGTACTATATTTCCTAGTTAGCTAGGTCTGAGAGAGGTTTCCTGGAAAGCCAGGCCTGAGAAGTGAGAATCTGAATATATCTGAGCTAAGTTATACTGGTTTGCGGTAGCTGAATTGTGGCCGGAATGGCCAGTAGACTGGGGGAACTGAGATGAATTTCTGGGCGATCACTGGCCAAATATACTAGGCAAATCTGGCCAATTAGCATTTCAAGGATTTCAGCCAATCAGAGCCTTTACTTTGCCCAATGGTTGATCAAGCCATCTCCCAATGAGCACACATCAATTTATTAATCAAATTTTGTTGGATCCAGGATTTGAACCCACAACCATGGGTATGGAAGGGTTAGGGATAACCACAAGGGTTAGGGGGAGACAGTCACCAACAGGTGAAATCTTTATTTCAGTTGAAACATAGAAGCCAGCGCTACTGTTGTAGCTTTGATACAAGAGTGTGTAGCTGAGGGGAAGGGTTAGGGTTAGGGTTAGGGTTAGGGGGAGGGAAAGTCACCAAGTTGGTGAAATCTTTATTTGGGTTAAGAACTAATCTAAGTACAAATAAAGAAGCCAATTAAGAGGTCTAGAACCTCTCTAATAAGTAATCTAATTTATGTTTTGTTTCATCTCTAATGTTTGTTTCAATAAAGTAAAGCTCATCAGGGGTAAATATAAAATTCAGGGGTTTTGGGGGAAGTACAAATTGTAGATGTTTCTGATCAATATAATCCAAGACTGGAACCCAGCCTGGGATTAGGTGTAGTAGGAAAGGTGTGTGGACTTGTAAGTAGCTCTGCCACATAGATCTTAGATGGTCCTGAGCCAGTAGTCTTGGTTTCTCAGCTTTTTGAAGTTTTGAAGCAAGCTCTGTTACTACAGCAGAGCCAACCAGGGTGTGCCAGCAAGAAGATTTCAGGGAGGAGTTAGATTGAAGCCATTGTTTGATGGAGGGGTTATGTGATTTCTGAAGTTTGACTAGGAAGGAAGCCTGGAGATAGATCATTCGGATTTGGTATGGGTAGAACCCAAAGGCTCCATTAGTTGCATGGATATAGGGAGATACTGGAAGATAAGGTACCAAGGATCTGATACACTGATGGAGAAATTTATCCAGGCGGTGAAGTTCTCTGGAGGTTAGGGGTATAATGTGGAGACCAAATTCAAGTACTGGCAGCACATACTGCTTCAGAAGTATAGGGATCTTTTGAATTGGAGTGTCTGGAGTGACTACTACCAGAAGCTTTTTGAGAGCCTGTTGGGCAAGACGGATCCTATTATTCAGGTGGAGCTTTGAGTCAATCCCATGTTGACAAAACGGCAGACCTAGATATATTGCAGTTTGTTG